>WUQG02421629.1:0-15132 GCA_011317285.2 Androctonus mauritanicus | reverse complement strand
ATTTGTTATGCAACATTTTTTAAAAGAATGTATTACACTCTCTTTGCAAACTTTTTTCCAGGAATGTGATGAGTAATCAATGCAGGTGGCCAGAATGGATGACAACATTTTTCATTTCAAAGGGGTGAAAAGCACATGCGACTTAGAATTGAAGGCGAAATTTTTCGCCTTCGATTCTAAGCCACACCCCTTTTCAGTATCATTAATATTGGAAAAAAAGTGCAGCTTAGATTCGAATAAATACGGTATTTGATTTTTTCTTAAGCATTACTTAGTAAAACTAATTGTTTAGCATCTTTTATATCATTTTGTGATTTCAATATGATAAACTTTAGTTATATTTTCTCTCTTTTTATTTAATAACTCAATATTTCATTTCTGGCACTTTTTCTAAATAAAAAACTATTCAATATGAATAAATTTCATAAATAACTAAAAATGTTAATCAAAGAGTGATTGAGATTTTACAAATAATAATAGATTAACTTATATCAAAAACCTTTCTTCTTATATTACAAAAAGAAATGTAGATCTAATGATAAACTGAAACTTCGAATCTGAAATTATATAAAAATAGAGAATTATACCATAGAAATTATTACATTCATCATTGAAAAATATATATTCATAAAATAAAATTCTTATTTTTTTTATCTAACAGGTTTCAAAGTCTTCAGTGCAACCTCCGGGATATTACGGCCGGGTCAGTCCATATGCACCTACAAATATTTCTCAAACACTGCCACATAGAACAACAATCAGATGTTATTCACCTACACCATCTGAAAGACATAAAACTCAGACTTTACATCCACCTGGTGAGAATATATTTAAAAAATATAGTCTTTTGTTAAATTGTTTGGTATTTTGAATTATTTTCATTGCCTATTACAGTATTTCCTGAACCATGTTCTATGGAAGGTCAATAAGTGTTGCATAAAAAATTATGAAAATTAATATAAGCTTCATATGATTTTAAATGCTGTTCCAAGTCAAAATTGAAGTCACTAGTTTATTTTACTATTTTCATGTATTTTATTTTACAAAATTACAATTTGATAATAAATGTTTATTTTGTTTTCTTAACTCTTATACTTATTTGCTTAAATTTATTTATTATTATCTATCTATACTATAAAATAACCCAAGTGTTCCTTAAAAATTTTAGGATTTGTCAAGTGTTCAGTTATAGAAAAAGTTTGGGAAATGCTGGTGTATTATTAGGCAAAATTTATTACTTTTTAATAACCAGGTATGAATTAACTCAAAGTTAGGAACTATCTGTATTTTGTGACTATCTGAGAGACAAACAAATGGAAAAATAAACATATAAGATCACTATTATAAAATATAGATGCTCATTAATTTTAAATTTTATACAATTATTATATTGAAATTTAATGAATCCGAATTTATTAAAATTTTATTAAAATAAAACATTTACAACTTGGAATTATTAAAGTAGAAAATTAAGATTATAGTAAATTATATTTTAATTAAATAAAAGTAAACTATAAATCAATTAAGTAAAATAAAATTTTGAATAAACAGTTTACCCTACTTAATTGACTTATAATTTACTTTTATTTAATGTTTACAGTAAGAAGTCTTATATTATACATTCTAATTTCCTAAATGTTTTATTTTCTTAAATATTTTATATATTAGATTCTTTATTTTATTTTCAAACAATATGAATATAGAAAAAATATAGTATAGATGGTCCTCAAATAATCTTTTATGAATTTTTTTCAATTAACTATGCTAATTTGTACTTGTTTTTCAATTTTCACATATGATTTTTACTTTTATAAAGATTCATGTCATTATTACTCAATTAATCTATATTATAATTTACTTAAAACCAGAAATATACCAAGAACTGAGACTCTCATCCATTTAGAACTTTTAGTTGCCTCCATGCACAGCATTGCTGATGTAGTGCTTTTTGCACTAAATCTGGTATCTTTTTAGTATTATTAGTGTGAAAACTCTATCCACAATGCTATAATATTATTTTAGTGCATTTTTCGTTAAATTAATGCTAAATCTACTGCTTTTCAAAATAAGTACATATTAAAACACTATATCCCAAAGTTTGGGAATTCACTAGTAGGTCAAAACTACAAATTGAGAAAACTTTTCATGAAAAAATTTTTGGTTGGTTGTGAACAGTTTCTGAAATATGAAAATTTTGGAATTATACAGCCATAGCTCATGTCCATTAAAGCTAAATGGATCATGAAAGTTTATCATTTTAAAAATTAGGTTCCAAATCTAAAAAGTTTGGAAAGTTTGGATCCAAGTCTAAAAAGTTTGGATTTTTAAAAACTCTTTTTTAAAAATTTTAATACTTTTATAAAAAAAAATAAAAAATGCATCAGTAAGTTGCAGATAGGAATATTTATATCAGTTCCAAATTTGTTAACTCAGTGAATAGATGTATATTTATACTAATTATAAAATTAAGCAAAAATTTGATATCTGAAATTAGATGCAGAATAATCATCTTATATATGCAAAATGAATCAAAACTATCAGAGAATTCACAGTTTGTTGATCAGAAATATCAGAGATCCATAACCAATAGTAATACCAGTAAATATTAAATGGATATTTAATATCTATTTAATATTAATTGGTGATACATAAATAGTGGCAGACATGTTTACTTGTTAAAAATGATAAATCAATACAATTCTAATCTTATGAAGTTCCTGATAAAATAATATTTTTGAATATATTCAAATAAGGACATTCATAAATAAAAACATATTTGCTAGGAATAAATATGGCTGTCCTGTTGGTACCAAAGTGTTAGTATGACAAAAAGGATGTAAGGTGACTTATTTATATATTTTCCATATTCATTATTGTGTATACTACATTTTCAGAAATTAGTTCTGTTTTAATTTTCCTTCTGATGCTTCATATTTCAAGTGAAAGTTTTACCTGAAAATTGACCATTTTCAATATTAAAGTAGTAATTACCTATTGTCATAATTGTGGCCATTTGTGGTTGCTATTAACTGTTGTTTTTGCATAGCACTTTTCAACTCCCCAGTATCTTGGGACAAAGAGTTGGGGGCAACTATATGTCTCTCTAGAGTGCCCCAAAAATGCTCAATAGAATAAAAGTCAGAAGATCTGGCTGACCAATCCATATGAATAATGGTTTGATCTACAATATATTCAAGATCAAACCAGCCTTGTAGCCCCCAACTCCTTGTCTCAAGATACTGGGGAGTTCAGAAGTGCTTTGCAAAAACAATAGTTAATATTGTTTTTGCAAATCTTGATCTTGAAGATATTGCAAAATCAAATCATCATTCCAGTATTGCTTGGAGAAGTCAAATATTATCATCCTATAAGATAAAGGAATCTCTAATTAATCTTTATAAAATTTGGGATTTCATATATTCCTGGATATAAAAATGGAGACTTAGGAGTTCTGTTTTTTTTTTGAGTGCTGAAATATCATAGGCTGTCACTTATATGTAATATTAACTTTAGTATTTTTCTTTGCCTTGTATATGGATGAATTATGGGATCTAAGACCTCATTCTTATACCTCTACGATAAGCTTACTCTTTCTCAAATATTAGAGAGAAAATAGCATGTCTCCAATTCTCTCCAATTCAGAGTATGCCTAGAGTCACATTGCAGAGAAAATTTACACTCATCTATAAAGATTAAAGACCTCTATTGGTTTCAGTTCATTTGACATTGTCTTGCCCATTTCAAACATTCTCTCCTATAACAGTTAGTAAAGAGTATGCAGATTATTGATCACTTAATATACTGATCTTCTTCATGAGGCTTTATTTGCACAGTGGAAGCAGATACTGTTATTTCTGTAGCCATAGTAAGGACAGATTGCAGGTATATTGGAGTAATGCTTTATTCCTTTGAACTGATAATCAAAGATTTTGATTATCCACTCCCCTTGGTTTTCCATGACTTTCCATGATGCTGTTTGAAAATTTTGAAATTCACTCTATAGCCTGTGAATAATAATACAACTAATATTTAATAATCTGTGTAATATCTCTGCTTGACTTTGGCCTGTCTCTAATCTCCCAATTGTTCTCCATCTCAATTCATTGATTAAATGACATCTACTAACCATATTCTAAAATTTTGCTATCTGGGTTTTCCTCTTTCATATTTCAAACTCAAATTGTATCTCAATCAGCTGCATCAATGACTTTCATGATGCAGCTGATTTTTTGCATATATTGAGGACTGAAAAAGTAATTTGAATACTTTATTCTTACTTAGCATTGCATTCTATGAAATATACATTAATTTTGTACATATCCAGCTATATTTTAAAAATTTTCTCCACTTTTCTGTTTGTTCTTTAATTTATGGAAATCACTATTGTTCAGTGAATATTTTACATATTAGAATTAACATTATTTACATATTATATAGAAGTGGTTTTCAACCAATGGTATGCATATCCCTGGTGGTATGAGAGAGATGACTGGTGGTACATGTATAATCTTGATTTCTATTTGTATACAAGGCATATTTTTGTTGATGGTGCTAAAATTTTTTAGCTTTTTATTTTGGTGGTATTCATTTATGAAAAGATTGAGAGCCACTATTGTATAGTGCATAAACATTTATTTAATTTTATTATTATAAATTAATATTTTATTAGCAAATACTATGTTTTATTTTTATGATTTTATTACCATATGAATTAAAGCAATCCTATATGATTTTAATTTTTAGGTCCTGTAATGCCACCACCTAAACCTCAAAGAACTTTCCAGCAAGGTGTACCTGTATTGCCTATTACACCACCACCACCTGGTCCACCTCCATCCATCCCTTCTCCACGATCTGTACCTTCATATCCTATGGGTATTTTAAAAAATTTTATATATTTTTTTAAATAATTTTAATATTTCTATTTAATAATATATCCATCAATATTAACAGTAGTTCTCAAGTGTCACATGTGATTATCAGATAATTTTAACATGACTACAAAAGAAAATATTTTTGTGTGTAAATAGAAGACACGATTTAAGAAAATTGTTGATATAACTGTGTTAAATTTCTATTTAATGTGTTTCTTGAACTATCCCATTTATCAGAATCAAAATTTTAATGGCATAGGAAAAATAATAATTGAGCCACCCTAATAATGAACAGATATTCCTTTCATAATATTTTCTGCACTCATAACTTTTACTAGGCAAATGATTTGTTTACTACATCCTAGTCCTGACTTTATTATATATTAATGATTTTTGTTTTTATTCTATAGTTAAAATCAGAAAACTTTTACTAATCAAAATCAGTAAGTTATATACTGTATTATTTAGTTAACTTTAAAAATTCAATGATTGAATAAAAAATTTTGTATTTCCATCCATTATAAAAATAATAAATTTTTATTACATGAACATTATATTTTATACTAAGTTCATTAAATCATGTTACTAAGTTTGGCAAATTATGCTGGTTGTCATTTCAGAAATCACCATGGATTAGAAACTTCAACTAGAAAGTGAATAAAGAGTTATAATGGGTTGAGTCTGAACCTCTCATAAAAAATTTAAAGATGTGGAATAGCAACTGAAGCCAGTCCTTCAGATGGCCAGCAAATACTTTAACATACTGCCATTTTATGACTTTATCATAAATTTTCAGATCAGTGTGGCCACCAGCAACTTCTTGTGGCCACTAATTCAGCCACATAAAAATGTTTCTTGAGAACCACTGATTTTTAGTATGAAATATTCAGATAACAAATAAATTAAAATGTATGAAAAGATATTCACAAAGTTGGTTTCAAACATTTGATGTGATGTGGAAATTCTATTTCCACATCACATTAAATGTGATGAAATCTTTCTGATTATTTTTGTATATCTGTAAAATAAATACAAATTCTACAATATAATAAAAATTTATTAGTTTTTAATTCAAAATAAATACAAATGAAATATATAAAATCAAAATAACATCTCTAGGATCAATAAATTTTTTTTCTAGGATTTCCTATTTACAAATAATAATACTAATAAAAGTAAAATTAATTTTAAAAAATCATAAAAATTTTTTTATAATACCAGAAAATAAATCATTCCACTTGAATAATTTATTCATTTCAATGCTTTTTTAATAGAAAAATTAACATTAGATTTTAAATCTGTCTTAAGATCACTCTACAAAAGCTATTGATTAATAGAAAACTGATTGTTGACCAATGAACAGCCTACAGTTAGAGTGACAATAAGTAAATTCATTCCTTGGAGGTATTCACAAGGAAATTTAACAACTGTTAATTATGTCAAAATAATATTCAATCTCATTATGAATCTAATTTTTTTTTAACTAAAAGTTGCCAAATATTTCTTAATAATCAATAGATCAAGTGTATTAATTCCAAAAGTTATAAAACAGTCTTATAATACATTATAATTATTCATTTGAGATAAATAAAAATATGTAAATAATAGTTGCATGAAGTATTTTTGAATTCTACTATGGATTGTCTTTATGATGGAGTTATGTTTCAATAATTCTGTTGAGTCAAAAATTTCCCATAATGATGATAACTTTAGCAGTAATAATAGACAATGGAATATCAAATCCTTTAAGATGGTATAATTGTCCAAATTTGATCCCAGGTTTTCAAATTTTTAAAATTAATCCAGAATTGAACCCTTCCTCAAAAGTGTAAAATCATCCAAAATTAAACTTGGATCCCTAAGGTGATAAACGATTGCTTTACTACATTTTTAATAAAATTAAAAAGTATTTATAGCCAATTTGCTATGAAAATAGCTAAATTTGGAATATTATAAGGCTCATCATAAGATCAGAATATCATAAGTTGAATGATCATAAGTCAAGGACAATCTGTTATTTTTTTTACTGAGATTAGATGTCATTCCCCAAGTTAACAGACTCTAATTCAACTTAAATTTGATCAATATCCAATATAAAATAAATAATTTTTCTACAGATGTTTAGTAATGAAGTTTACATAAAGTTTCAATTATTGAAGATAATTTTTTATAATTTTTTCATAATGTTTTGTTGAATTTAAGTTTTTATCAAAAATAATTCTTAGATATGGCATTAAACATACATATTCTATCTGAAGCTAGATTTAATGGTAATATTATAAGGAAAATTTTTTCCTTTATTACAAAAACTAAATAAATCAGATTTATTTAAATTTAACAGTAATTTATTAATGCTTATATCACTTAAAAAATTGTTCTTAACTACATTAAATACAATGTTTGTCAAAGTCAGAATAAATAAGTAATAAATATTCTTCATAAGCATAAGTATAAGCAATAAATTCATTTAGTAGAGAGTTAACATATACGTTAAATAGTAATAGCCTCAATATTAATTTGTGGGACCTCAGAACAACTAAGATAACCATTAAATTATATATTATCAGTTCTTCCATAACTGTGCATAAATGTGAATATCTTTTAGCTAAGAATCAAACTGTTTCAAAACAAAATCTCTTATATCATACATCCAAAATTTTTTAAAAGAATTTATTTTATCAAATGCTTTGCTCAGATCTATAAATACTGTAACTATCTAATTTGATTTATCTCAATTTCAAATAATATAATCATAAATTATTATAAATTAGGTCCTCTGTAAATCTATTTCTCATAAAATAAAATAGATTTTGATTAATCACCTTATTTCTATCCATATAATTATGTTAATCAATGATTCAAAAATCTTTAGCAATGGGACAGTAATTTTCTATATCACATTTTGTTTCCTTTTTATGTATTGGGATCATATTGCTATTGCTATGTTATAGTATATTAATAAACTGCTCATTTGTAATTTATTTCTTTATTAAATATGCAAGTGCTGAAGAAACAATATCAGATATATACTTAATGGCAATACCAGATATATTGTCTAAATTAGGATATACAGTGGAAATCATTTAATATGAAAATAGATAACATGAAAAATTGATTAATATGGAATATTCTCATGATCTCGATGGAAAAGCAGCTTTCTATAGTGCTAAAATACTGTTAACATGAAATGAATAATTGGTAAAAATTAGTTGATGAAAAACTTTTGTCCCAAAAATTAACATTCATTTTAAAACTAGTTTAAATGCCATTTAAACTAATAATATACATAATTCCCCATTGAATTGAAATGAACAAGTCATTAGATTTGTCCCACTTCATCAAAAGAGATGATAATTAACAATAACTGCATGTTCTAGCACACCTTCAATTTTCAAAACCAGAATTATGACAATTACAACAAGTACAATTCTTTTGAAATATTGTTTTTTCAACAAACAACTTAAAAGATGGAAAGAATGCATGTAAGTAAAATGCTATACATCTTAAGATTAAAACTGAACTTTTTCATATCACTAATAAATGTAAGTGTTTGAAAAGTGAAATTTATAAAAATTTTGGTAATTTCAGTATTACAAATGCTAAAAATATCTAAATATTATTATAAAAAAATGAAATTACTACCACATATATCCATTTAATATTAGGCAATATGTATCTCATAAAACATAATCAGTTTTTTTTGTTAATAGGAATTGGTCTGCTCAATTGTGCTAACTTAGTAAATTTACGTAGTTGCAATATGTATCACTTCTTAAATGCTTATTCAAATAATGAATCATCAGTTTTCAAATATATTGATAAATTAAAAGTTTGTAGAATGTAAACTACTGGAAAAAAGTATACAGAAAAATTACTAATGTATTCAATTAAAATTAGACATAAATAAGCAATGTTTTAATAAGATGCAGTTATGTAATTTTTCAAATGTTTTATCTTTGAAAAACTGTTTTTTATTTACGATACAGTACTTGAATATTGATGGAATACCAAATCATGTAATCTAACAGAAGTGGTAATAGAAAATTTATGGTTTTATTTATTTGATTAAATTATATTTGTTAGCTTTCCTCTTGTACAATTGCTAAAATAATTACTGTAGATAAATAAATTATAAACTTTAATCAAATTAATTATTTTCAAATCATTATACATCTGAAAAAACATATTAAAAACAGCTGTTTGCAAATTGATCAACAAAAATAATTGTAGTTTGGAGATAGTAATTAAAATAAATTTTATATATGTTTTTTAAATTTATATTTTAAAATATATTTTAAAAGAATAAAATTTAAAAAAATATCAGTTTTTCATATAAAATATCATTATAGTCTCATGGAATAAATTTTGAGAAACACTTTTAACTTTTTCTTTGTCTTCTCAAAACATGAAAAAATTTGTCAATTTCAATAATTTTGTGTTAACTGATTTCCACTGTATGTAATTGACCAATTTCATTATTATCTGGTGAACCTCTTAGATATCAATAGATAAACAACTAAAAAAATTATACATTATCAATGTCACTAAGATCAGAATATAAGTACAGGTAATTCCTGACTTATGTAGGAATATTTTTAGGTAGTGATGTATCATGTTTCATCACAATATTTCTATGCTATGACTCTGGAATTTTATCTAAGTGCTCTTATTTATTTCCAATTATGAACTGGATTTGGAAAGTTTTTAAAATTATAAAAAAATTATTTATTTTAATGATGCATATTATTTTAACTTTTGAAATTTGTAGGATGTTTTATACCTTTTACTCTTTCTTAGAGATCGAAGTAGGGGTTGGCTTATATATAGATTGGCTTATACATGATAAATGATAAATATATATGATAAATTCTATGACATTCTTCATCTATCAATAGTAATGGAAAAATTATTGCATCATCTATAAGTTTATTGGAATTTAGAAATACACATGAATTATTACATCAGAACTGTAAAGTAGGTAAATACTAGAGTCATATTTCTTTTTTGACTTCAAAACCATCTAATTAGCTTATTTAGATCCACTTTTCAAATTATACTATTATTTAGAGCAATAAGCCATTTGATTCATAACTGTAATTCACTAATTCATATCCAACTGTGATGTATTCAGTGATGCATTAAATATTTTTGTTATTTGCATTGTTTGTTATTGTTGAACATTGCCAGTACTATAATCTTCCTTATATGACAGCTAGATAGTTGAATATGCTACTTATAGAGTAGAATGGTAAAGCAATAATTTTTTTCCATTACTGTAATATTCATTTACATATGAAAACTTTTTTAATTTCATATTTTGCATAATAGATTTATGAAATATTTATTGATAGACTATTTCACTATCATAATTTTTAAACATTTTGAAGAAAATAATTTTTAGGTTTTTCAAAAACTGAAAAAAATATGTCCATATGTGTAAAAGTTAATAACTATTTGTAACATATATTGATAAAGGACATGAAAATGACCAATAGTATACATAAATAAAATAAAAATATATTTTATCTTAAAACAATAATCATTTATTTCAAAGTATTTTAATATTTTGTTAATGCTTTATAATCATTTTAATATAAAAATTATTTACTTTTCTAAAAATTAAATACAACTGTAAAAAATAAAATGTATTGCTAATTTTTATTAAATGTACTTAGTTCTCATAGTTACATAGTAGATAATTCCTGGAAATGACTATGTAAATTGAAAATGTTCAGAATGACAACTTTTTAACATGGATTTCAATGTAGAATGTCTCAAAAAATTCTTACACTTATTTAAACTATACTCATCTATCCCACTTTAGATCATGTGCCAGCAGCCAAATCTGTTGTAGGTTATTCCTCATTGCAGTTTTTCTCTAAGTTGAAGCTGCATAGGCAAGTCTTTCTGGTTACTATTATTTACTTCATGTTAAATATAACAGAACTGATAACAAAAAAATTGAAGCAAAGACATAAAGAAGCAATAAAAATATGCATAAATATGTTATCATGTGCATTATTGAGATGATGACTGAAGATATCATGTCAGAATTATGAAAGAATAAAGCAACAATATCAAATCATTATTTGTTTTATTCAACAAAGAATTCAGAGAAATTCTGATCATGTTCAACAAATAAATAATGATTTGATATTGTTGCTTTATTCTTTTATAATTCTGAGTGAGTTTTAATTCATGTTGAATGAGTTTGAATTCTGAATGAGAAACAAAAATAAAAACACTTTTAGCACATCTGCCAAAAGTGCTTTATTTTTGTTATTTTTATAATGCTTTAGTACAACAGAAGTTATGAATACTTTCTGAGTGGATATTCTGCAGGCATTATATTGTGTGTTCATGACACAGTTTAACTTCCATTTTGAGATATTTATATGGAAAACAATGCATATTTAAGTTTTATGGCATTCTGAATATAGTATCTGATTTCACATCACAAATGATAATATTTAATTTTTTCCAAATTGCTTACATCTAAGAAATAGAATATATTCTTCAAACATGTATGTCCAAGAAACAAATGAAAAGCAAATAAAATGAGACTAAGTGTGTTGATAATAAACATGATTAAATCATATTCAGAAAAAAGTTACAATCAATCTCAGTTTATGACTACTGATTTACAACCACTTATACATTTGCATCAATTGCATCATGATTATACAACCACTTATGATCATGATGCAATTGATAAGTCTTGTCATTATTGTTTGATATATCAATGAAGTCTGCTTTGATTTCTTTAGCTTTGTATTTATTAAATTTAATATGATACTATATTATATTATAATAAAAAATGATAGCGGAAAATTTATTATTATAAGATATTTTTGAGTTGTAACTATGCTGAATTATAACTTGAGTGATTCAAACCAAACAATGTTATAAATTGAGAACTATTTGTATTTTCAGTCAGTAGTTTAATCTGTTAACATTGAATGATAATATAAATAAGTTATAACTATAAGAACTAAAATAATACTGTAAAATGGATTACAATGATTTTAATAATAAATAAATGATTTTAGCATTTTACTTCAATTACCATCTATTGTAAATAAGTTCTAGTAGTTTCTCATAGTTGATCTGTTTGTATCAATATGTATTGTTGCACTTTCTTTAAATACTTAAAATTTCTTTTTGAAATATTTAGAGAGGCGCCATGAACCTCAAGGAGCTTATCTTGCCCCACCAGAACGTATTTATCCCACCTCCGGACAATCACCTTACCAACCATCACCAGAGCATCGTTACGAACATTCCTATCATTCTTCACCAGATAGAAGTAATCATGATATAGGTTATTTATCATCTCCTGAGCATCGCTATGATCATCAACAATCATTTCCAATATATGGCAATTCTTCATTTGAAGAGCAAACATATTATGGTGAAAGGATGTATGGATCAAGATCAGGTAGTGTCACACCTGTTGTGGATGAACAAACAAGGTAATTAAATTATTTATATCTTTGAAAAAAAAAATAAAAATGCTGCTTGTTTTGTTACTAAGAATAAATATTAAGTATGTTGCTTAATTTATTATTGTATTTTATATATTATTAAAAAAATTAAAAATAAATAAATCCAAAATGAGTTTTCTAACAAATATAGGTTACCATAATTAAGATATCACTATTCAGAATCATCTATTTGATAAAAATTAATCAAATTTAATAGGAATAATTTCCAGTGGTTGCTGAAAAGATTTTTGCAAAAACATAATTAATACTGAAAAGTATTACTAAGGGATATTAACACTGCAACAGGCAAAATTAAAATTGTAGCTATATTTGTGTGTTCCAGTGATCTTTCTAGGCTATTGATAATTCAACTTTGCCCTTCATAATGACCAGAAGTTAGGAATATAATAAATAGTTCTGGGTTTGTCACTAGACTATACCATTGTTGTCTGATCATGGACATGGTGAAACAACCATCCTGATTTTCAAAACTCGAAGGAAAGGAATTCAAAACTTGCAGCTTGAAAATTTCAAATTGCAGTATAATCCATGTAATTAAGTTAAGTAACTTATAATCCATGTAATCTTCACTTTTTATAATTAGGTACTTTATAATCTGGAACATTAAAAATTGCTATTACTAGAAAATTTTATTTTTCCTGCTGTCAATTTTTACATATGATGATATTTGTTTTTATGGAAGTATATAATATTTTATTATTTTTTAATAGACTAATGTGTATTTTAAGATATATTTGAACTATTTATTTTTAAAAAAGATCGTGTGTCAGCAACCAAAGTTCTTGAGGTTATTATTCATTGTAAATAAGTTCTAGTAGTTTTTTATAGTTGATCAGTTTATATCAATATATATTGATGTACTTTTTATAAATTATTTATTTTTATAGTTAAGTGCTCATATTTAGCCTTTATGGTATCAAGATCCTTGAATAAGAGCAAGGTCATAACATTCCTTCATGAGCCACCAACCCAAAAGGATAGGCAACTCTAGAATGCTAGAGATTGATTTGCATCAATCTCTGGCATTCTACAGTCAATCTCAAACCTATGATACTAATATTTTAAGAGAGCACACAGGTGTTCTCTTAGACTTTAGTGCTTAAGAGAGCGCACAGCCATACTTTCGCCATGACTAGTTTATTTAAAGGTCCACTAACCTAACTGGCAAAAATCCCTTTCAGAAATTATAGAATCTAGTAGCTTTAATTGCTTAGTTCTTTATTCATTCTTACTCTCAGAATCCTCACTATTACCATTAAGCCTGACCAGATCTTGTTCCTTTGTAAGAAATAGTCATTGAAGAAGTCACACAAGCATTGCACAGGCTTATTATTAGGATCTAAGAGTACCTTAAATGACTCCTGACCCATTTCAATAGAATATAACTCTGGAGAAAGCACAGAGTCCTGTTTATCTCTAAGTCCTTTTATTGGCATCAGATGCCAGCAGAGAGCCAAGAGAAAACTAATTGAGAAATGTGTGCCAGCTGCTGAAAGTTTTTGGTAACATTACTTTCCCTTTTAGCCTTAAAGAATGGATCACTTAGAGTTACCATCCAAAAATTTATTTTTAAGATCATACAGATTTAAACACCTGAAAGAAGAAAAACAGTCAACTCTTGATTATCCTCCAGTATAGGTGGAAGGCTAAATAAGATGAGGTTTAATCTAGTGTCTGAAAGTGATCATTCTTGATATTGAATCTTTTAATATGTCAGTATCACTCAACCATTAGCACAATATCTCAAAACTTGATTTGTATAGAACTAAAGCTTCTTTAACTAAAGGAAGGAGAGTTTCCTATCTCTGTTGTTCCCTCTATGAAAGGATGTAGAGTTGGAATTATAGACAAGTTTTTTAATGTATTTAAATATGAAATTCATATATATCTGCATATTTTCAATAATAGAATTGAAAAGAAGTGAATATTTATTAGAAATAAATATGGATCATTTACCACATCTTTGGTGTCAAAGAACATGCTACTAGTGCAAAGATGGCATAATGCAATCTCTTTATGTATTTTCAATCCTATTTGTACAATATCAATATTTAAATACATACTAATATATTAAATTATGAACAGTTATACATATCTACATACTTTATATCAGTTATATATATCCACATCAGATATATATATAACTGATATAATATATATTGATATATCAATATCATTTATTTCTAATAAAGATAATGATCTTTATTAGGAATAAATATGGTAAATCATGTAACTGGTAAGAAGATACAATAATAATCAGTGGCAGCTTGTGGCTTGAAATCATGGAGGTGTTGCAACTTTCAAAATATACATACACACTGTAAATACAGTGTATACATGCTTGGATAAAATATCAAAATTATGATAAAAATTAAAAAAAATTAAATTAAAAAATAGTATTTTTTATTGATAAAATTATACAGTTTGGTATAATTCAAAATTACTTAAAAATAAAATATATTCTTGTTTTTGTTCCATGAAAATATATTATTTATTATTGATAATTGTCAATAACCCCAATTAGTGGGGTTATTGGCAATCTGATGTATATAACTGATATAAAGTATGTAGATATGTATAACTGTTCATAAATCAATATTTTAGTATGTATTTAAATATTGATACTGCACAAATAGGATTGAAAATATATAAAGAGATTTGTTATAGTGCAAAGATGGCATAATGTAATGCTATATCTTTAATTTGAATGCAATTTTTACCTGACAAATCAGAACTTTCTATGCGATCCAATT
>WUQG02421608.1:0-15135 GCA_011317285.2 Androctonus mauritanicus | reverse complement strand
TAAAATTCCATTGCCTTAATTAAGTTTTTCTTATCCCCGGATATATGGTCACCCCGGATATAAGGTCAGTTTTTCCAAGTCCGCTGAAGTGACCATATAACGAGATCTGACTGTATATCATTTTTTATTCTTCCATTTTGTGTTTAATCACATCAATGGCAGTGACCAAATTAACTTTTTTTGAATTCATTTTGGATATTTTCTATTTGAACAAAGCTTATATATTTATTATAACTGAAATTTATAAAATCAATAAAAATCTTACATCTAATCTTTCTTGATGTTGTTTTGTTTCATGTTCTTGATATTTTAAACGTCTTTTAAGTTCAGTGAACCCTATCATAGGTACAGGAATTAACTTTTCTGGATCTGGATTATCAAGCTTTGCTTGTTGCCATAATAAAGGATCAATTCCTAAAAAGTTACATTTTGTGATTAAATTACAAACAAAATGGTAAAATTTATTAAATCATAATTAATAATAAACAAAACAAAAAACTTACCTGCAACTGTATTATCTAAATATTGCTTCAGTTGTTCTTTAGTAGGTGCTGCTTTTGATATTAAACCAACAACATCCATAGAAGTTAATGGTGATTTACACATTGGCTGTTCTAGAAATGCTATTACTTCTATTGAAGGAATACGACGAGACATATTACCAAGAGGGGAGCGTTCCAAAAGATATATAATTACTTCAGTTCTATTAAATTTGCAATAATTAAAAATTTAGAAGTTTAATATAAATTTATTTAAAAAATTCAAAAATATTCATAAGTTTAAAATTAATTTTAAAGTACACTATTAGCTAAAATATAAAAATCTGCTAATAGCATTCCACAAACAACATGGAGCAAATCATATTTTAATAATCTTGATGTTTTATTAGATACTGTTAATGATTTGTCTTTTGTGTTCTGTTTTTATAGAATGATTGTTAGCAAGAGTTTATGACTTTAGTTAATATAATTAATTAAAAAGTCATTTCTTTTATAACAAATTTTATTATTATTATACTTTTATACATATGACAAAATAACATTTAAATCAATTTGACAGAGATAGAAATACTTTGTTTCTCCTATTAATTGATATTTAATAGCAATTAAAAGAAAGATATAATTTTTTCAATGTTTATTATAATGCAATATAAATAAAATTTTGAAAATTTGATAATGAAAAACATTTTTAGGAATTTGTATTTCATTCAAAATTTTATTTTCTCTTTATTTTAATATCAAAACATTGAAATACTACATTGTTACTGAATCATTTTCATTGTTTTTTTTAGTGTATATCAAACATTTGATAAATGCTACTCCAAATAATCCTCAGATTATTAATTTAGAATAAACTGAAATTAACAATTAAATCTATATTATTTAAAGTAGTTCCATCATATTAACTAATAATTAAACTATAAATTTCAATACAATAGTTCTGTGACTTACACAGTTTCAAATTATGCATTTTTAGAGATAGGCAGATATGTAAGTCTATTTTTGTAGAATTTCCACAAATCACAAATGAAAAATTCATTAAATCGTTGTGTTCCAATTACCTCTTCTCACTGATCAGATGAAAGAGCAGGTGTTTTTCCTCAATTCCACTGTCCTCTCAATGGAGATAAGTATGAAAACACAATTTCATTAATGTTTTTGCTGATTAATGAAAAATAATTATTATTAAGCTACATTATTTTCTTCTATCATCATGTTAATTTCAAGGAATTGCTAGCTTTTTTTATTAAATTTAATTAAATTTTTATTCAATTCCTTCATTTCAGTCTAAATATAAAGCATTTTTACAGTTTACCAAGTTTTTAGATTGCAATTTTTTTACTTTGGACAAGCAGCAAATATACAAAAAAGCTATATTGTATCATATATAGCTTTTTTGTATATTTTTGTACAATTGTTAATCTTATTGAATGATTTATGTTCCAAGAAAGTGAACTGACTATACAAAATAAACCAATTCTCTTATCTTTATTAGAAAATGTCATATTGTTATAATTTTTTTTTTACTGCATTCATTAATTGTTCTGATCTGTACATCATTCACTTTGACTTCTCTTATTCATAATCATCAATGAAGTTAGTCCAAGTGATTAAAGAAGTTTATTTTGTTCAGAGGAATATAAGGATTGTGCAACAAATGTTGACAAAGAAAATATTAATTAATTGCAAATTCAAAATAAGGTCACATTGTGACACCGGGATCCAAGAAGATAAGAGTGATTCAGAAACTTAATAAATGAGCAAAAACAGTTTATTTACAGCAATTAATAATAATAATAATAATACAGAAATATTAAATTTAAAAGATTCGAAATGTGAATGATTGATAGATTAACGCTAATTGAAAAAGGCAAAAATTGTTGATATCTCTAATTGAATTACCTGGGAAGTGAATTCAAATATAGATGATAATTCTCCTGATTTCAGAACAATCTTGCAATGAAAACAATAGATATTCGAACAGATATATCATTTTGATATTCAGTTTTTTTATCTATGAAATTATTAATTTAAATTAACTGAAATCCTCAAAATTTGGAATTTAATTTGTTTTCTTTGTGATACAATATATGCTTGATGGTTTCATTGATGTCGGATCCCCAAGTAGGGACAATGACGACAGGAATCCAGCAATGATCAAGAGTACAGAAATTCTTTTCAGGAACCTTACAGAAATCTTTTCAACAAGGAACTGAAGACTTAAATGCAAATCATCATCATCATCTGTGGGAGAAAGAATTTTTTTCCAAAATCTGTTCCTTGTCCAATGGTGGTGGTGTTTTTGATTGTCCTCTTTGATTCCACTTGCTTTTAAAATTTACAAATGTGGAAAAAAATAATTATTTTAATTTTTGATGAAATGAATTTTGAAGCTAAATAAAATCTTTCAAATTTCAAATAAAGTACAGAAGTAATATTTACTAAAAGTTAAACTGAGAGAGTATTGTTTGAGGGTCACCTGGACCTCACAGTGTGTATCCATTTTGCAAATTTTTAGATATATTTCTTACTAAACTTTTCCTAATTTACAGTCAAAATTAATTCAAAAATATATTTTTATATCATTTATCTGAATATAAAAATATATTCAGATAAATGATATAAAAATGAATCTGAAATATTGTAGACCATTAAATTTTTATTAATTTTCCAAATTAATTTATGTTTTTGGATTGCTGATTCTGATAACTCTTAAGGCTGTTTCACAATTAGCGGTTGTGACGCAGGATGCGGATGTGGAAGCGGCCACTCGCGCGCGTTAACTTCCGCTAGCGTACGCGTGGAGAAACAGCTTTCCATTGCCATTTCACAATAAGCGTTCCCGCATTCTTCTCCGGCGTTTTGTTAAGTCTTCCTTGTTTGTGATTGGTAATTGAGTTGCCTTGTAAAATTTACAAGGTAACTCAATTAACCACTCAACTTCGCCCGTTGGTCGTTGCATGCCGCCATGTTGTCAATATCAGAATGCTTCACGATAAAGCTGTTTGTAGATTGGTTGAAACACTCGCGGATCCGCAAAAATTTCAACCAAGTTGAAATTGCCAAACTCGCCCGCAAACTGGTTAGCGGAAAATAAACGCAAAGGTTCCGTTTTTTGTGAAATTATTACGGAAACGGAAATTAGACTCTTGCGATGCGGACCCGCAAGAGTCCATTTTCCGCTCCGCAATCGCTAATTGTGAAACAGCCTTAACAGTATACCTGTTTCTAATCCGAATCGGTCGATTATATATTTTTCCTATTAGAAATGCTTTTTTCTCCTCATTTTTCCGACACTGCTGTTTTCTTTGTGTTTGGCAAATTTAAGTTTTCCAGTATAATTTCGTCGCATAACCATTTCGACGAATAAACACTTTTTCTTACACGATGAGACTTCTTCCATCGTTGATTAAGTGAAATTAAAAATGTGCTTATATTTCATCTAAGTTTTTGTTCTATGAGTTCCAAACATATTTGGAAGCTGAATTTCGCTTTTACATATTCCATTAGAAACTTTTCAAAGTCATTTATTTTAGAGCTGCCGAGATCGTCATCTTTTCAAACAGTTCCCTTCGTGATCTGTTATTCGCCCATCTGTTGAAAAAAGTACGTTATTTTTAAATATTGCAGTTTGTTGCAAGCAAAATTGTTTTTTTCACGAAGCAGAAATATCATCCTTTTCAAATCAGTAAACATTGTCATATAGAAATGTGTAGAAAAATTTTGGCAATCGAAAATATACTGAACTCTTTGTAGAACATGATTTTTTTTATAAACAAACTTACTGCTTTGTAATCTTCATAAATATGAAACGAATATAAGAAAATATATGCTTCATACTACATACCTTTGTTAGATCTATCACAAAATTCGACAATACACACTATGAATTAGACAAAAGGTCGTAGGAAAGACTGGAAAACATTTTTCATTGAACAAGTATACATATGTTTTTGATTAGATATTGCCAACCATCTTTTAGGGTATTGGTAGAGATGATTTGTGAATGTGTTCTCCAGAATGTTAATTTCCTTTCCAAACAGTTATTGGATTAATTATCGAGGATTATTTTATCGACTTTTTTCCACCTAGATTTGCATTCTGGCCCACTGTGCGACGTGTCGAAATAAATGAATACTTATCGAAGCTACCATATTATAGAGTTTAATTTTTATTAAAAATTAAGAGTTTTATATAAATCGTATTGAATTCATCATAAAAAAACTACGACTATTAACTATTTTAGGAAGCAAGGTTGAATTCGATGTGCAAAATCGGTATATCTCGAGAACCATTGAACTCGTATTAAACAAGATATCTTAATGCATATGCTGAATATATATTATGTTATTTTTTAATCAAAACATCGAAAGCTTGATACATAATTTTATCTTCAATCAAAACTACATGATTTTATAAATTTTCGGTATAGTTTTACAGTTCATCATGATCATTAAAAAAAAATCATATGATTTAATCAAAGTTTGTTTTTTAATAAAATTTTTTATTTGAGAATATGGTTATGAAATTTGACAGATATATTTAGTAGAACATCGATAAGAAAATTAGAAAAAGTTGACCCATCCAACCTAAGGATAAAATGGCACTGTAGCTATGCAAATTTATTTCATGTATATATTAAAAAATTTCCGTATATTTTCCTCAATGAGTTTCATCACCACCAGATGAAGTGGAAGCGTGCTGTGCCTTCATCCAGGAGGGATAATTATAAGACTAATTATAGCTGACACTTTACAATATTCAGCAGGGATAGTAGAATGGACACATTACAGCTTCCCATCCAGTATAGAGATTGAATCCGGGTCCTATAACTCAAAATACATAGTAGTAATTTTGACCTGTATAGTTTCTCTTCTCCTCCTCTATAGACTTGTCAAATCTTTTAGGAGTTGCGAACGGCCTATAGCAATATTTGAATTCGCTCTATCAATTAGTAAACATGTTTGAGAAGTGGTTATTAGCGAAAAAGTTAATGTAGAGAAATTTATTATAATGAATAATTATATATACAGTATATAGTTTATTATACATATTACAGTTTATTAAGAAAATTACTTTTCGAATTCATTAGGATATTCCGTATGAAGTACTGGATGAGGGTATTACAAAACCTGAAGTTATACTTCCGTATTTAGAAATGGAATTGGAGCCAAATACCGAATTTATAACGGAGTTTCACGAATTTGTTGGAGGAAGTCAAGAGCACACTTCTCCTAGGTAAAAATTAATGATTTTTTTTAATCATCAGATCCTGTAATTTTAACGAAAACCGTATAAAATCTTTATTCCTTCATAGTCGATCTAAACTCGCTCCTTCAGCAGCCGAACAACGACTTATTTGCACACAGATAGCCATTTTCCCGAAAGTTTCCGGTATACGTCTTTTCCAATTCTCATTCATATGGAACGAATCCTTTATGGATGAAAACGATATTTCCAACATCTCGGAGATAATAAACGTACCAGAAAAAGATATAAAATGTTTATTACTATTTATAAATGGAAATATCGAAAACATTAATTACGACATCTTGCCAGTGTGTTCAGTGGGTGGAGTATTTTCCACTTTAACCTCACTTAACTTATGCAGAGGAATAGCAATTATGGGAGAAAATGTGCAAGCCGTATCGTTTCCTCTATTCGATGAAGAACTACTCAGAGAGGCGGAAAGAATATCGTACGTCGACAAACTTAAGCAGTACAATATCGATGGAAATAAGTGCATTGCATTCCTATTCACTGATCGCGGCTATTCTGATTGTTATACTCTAACAGAATTCAAGAATATGTTTCCAAATGCACCGATCTTATTTTTTAATTTCGCTTTGGTTTTTGGCTTTAACTGCATCTCCGATTTGGATGAACCACACGTTAATGAATTTTTTATATCTGAAAATGTTGACACCATGGGACTGCTATCGGTATTGTGGTATAATTAAAATGTATAAGTCTACAGACATATCAACTGAAACCATTCCGATTTATTCATTAGTATTTTATTTAATTTTCGTGTGTTTATGAAGTAGAAAATGTTCGAAACAATTACTTGCACGCAATTTGAATGTATGTAACTAGACTGGTGTGGACACCATCAGAACCACCACAAGTCTCGCTTCATCATTTAAGATCATGCAAGTGATGTTTCTCTATTAAAACAACAGACTAATTATTTCTGATGATCTATTAACCTTACTAATTCATTAATAACTATCTAAATGGTTTTCTGATAGCCATTTTTTTCACGTATAGGATACTCGATACTATAACGACATACTGTTGGCAGGTATCAAATACAAAACATAACAATAGAATCAGACTTTCTTCGTTGAATTTACAATAACTTTCTACAGTTTTGTAACTTCATAATAAGTTTCATAATATCAGTTATTTGTCAAAATTTGTTTAATCAAAATTTGTTTTATCTAAAATATTTTAATTTGTTATATAAGCTAACCAAACTGACTGGGAAAACTATGTTTTTGAACTACCTTTTTAAATCGGGAGAGGGAATGGAATGTTATACTTGTCAAACTCAAACTATATCTGAGAGAGAAACAAACCAAGGATCCAATGACTTATGGGTCCTGAACAAAGTAAACTTTCATAACGTTGTTTTGACAGTTTTCTGTACCAATGCGATGGAAGAAATTCTCTCCCGTCTCAAATGAAGAATCTAGTTTCGATTTGAACCTTCTCTTCAGTTGGGTACAACTCTCTTGCTGCTCTCCTTTTCTTTGGCTGATGTCCGTGATTATATTGCTCTTGTCTTGTGTTTATCAATATTTTTGTCATCGAGTTTTATTTAGAAAAGGAATTAAAGAAAATATAAAGATTCTCTCTCAGGTAAGTTTATGGGTCTCGCATTAAACTACACTATAGCTCCCGTTAAAGTTATCTTTTTCATTGAGCTTTGTTTCGTTAGTTTTATTCTTTAATTTTGTTGGAATTATGTCAAGTTATATTTGTTTCGTAATATAACATTTATTTGGAATATATTTTGTTAGTTGTCGAATGTTTGTTTCTCACTTCACTTCTGGATCCCTGACGCGTCGCTTATCCATGCTCGCTTCTATTTTTTTCTGCCAAAATCTTGATTTGCGCTCATCTAGATACCTTTCACCGTGCTGGAGCAAGACGATCAGATCTGACATTTCAACATTAAAGAGAGGCGAACACCAGTTTTCGATATTCTTTGACTCTACAATTGGTGTCAAAGTGGGATGTCTTAAGAACACAAAAGTTTCTTCGTTTAAAACTGCCTTACGGATCTCACATAATTATAGCAATTGTTTTATAACTTTGCAATCAATGTTTGTTTAAAAAAAATACAAAACTTAAGTTTTCCAAAATAACGTGTGCATTTTTTACATGCCATGTTGCATCCAGCAGATAAATTATATACATTATACAGTAAGTAATTTACTTGCTTGATGCAACACAAGTATTTAGCTGGATCGAAATTCTCTTGTATAATCGTAGCAAAATCTATAAAATGTGTGTAAAGTATTTACGTTATTAATAAAATATTGTATTATTAAATGTCAATCAATAAATGATAAAGTTGGCATTTAATTCCCGGGAAAGAGCCCTGCATTAACATCTACATCTCATACTGTAACATATTCGAAAATTTAACATTTAACCCCATTTTTAAAAACGTACGCGATATATATTATTCTCAATAATTTTTTATATATTAAGTTTATTTGCGTTGTCTATCCCTGCATTACAGTATATGTATTATGGAATGGATAATTTTTAGTATTTATTAAAATTCTAGATGAAGCCAAATTCGGAAAATTTTTGGATTTTTTTTATCAGATTCCCTCCTCGCGATGTTCTATACGAGAAAAGGCCAGCAGAGAAGAAAAATCGTCACTATTCGGTTCGTATATCCCGCTGGCAGTCTCTTCACATTTTTCATAAAATTGTTTTCATCTTTTTTCTTAAAATTTGATTTCCAAATTATAAAACAATTGTTTATAAAGACATGTTTTTCTGTCCAATGAGATCTTTTGATTGTTGTACACACATTGATTGTTGTATTCATTGCATTCTTTGTTGTTGGGCTTTTCGAAGTTTTTTTGTCAACCGATGACGCCACTTTCCATTCTAGTAGAACACTTAAGTGAAGGGTCGAAACACTTTCATAGGCTGCCTATACCTGTAATCGATGGTAAAGGTACACTAACGATAGCTTTTTCTTTTTATCATTTTAGCTTCGAAAATATCTAACCTTCATTTAGTCTCAAGAATCGAAAATGTACTTTAGCTCTCTAAGTCGAAAATGACGTCAACAGGTCACGTACCATCATGATTGCCCTTGGTTATCGAAACTTCGAAGGAAACGATAGTAGATAAGACTAGGATCCTGTCTGCCTTCGGAATTTAGTAGCCACGGCGCATCGCGTCGCACATCACAGCGTTGCGTGGCGTCGACGAAAGAGAGTTTGCAATTTTGAGATTTTGAATCCCTCAAAATTACTACTAATAAATAGCCTCAGGTGACGACTCAATCGGTAAATTGAGTCGTCACTTGAGGCTATTTATTCCAAATTCGGCTGTCTTATTTACTCTACGTCTATTTGCTACTAATCAATCATAATTAGCAAATAAGAGCTAGAATATACTTCTCACTAAATTGATATCGTTGAATTGACCTTTTTAAACTGATAAATTATTATAGAACTATGGGCGAAGCGGCACAGATTAGAAGATATTTGCAAAATCTTCTGATTAAACCACCAATTCTCAATTTTTTTCTTCAATTCGAACTTATTCTACCATTCTATCACTTTAAAGCTAGATTATAAATTTCATACGGGAGTTTGTACAATGATGATTTTGTCCATAGACAAAATTTACGGCAGTTGCACGCACTGGGGTTATGTTAAATGATGGAACAACCACTTTACCACCATTCAACCTCCTGTAAACTATTTTCTTTGTAATTAACTGAATTATAATAATATTTTAATGTTGTTTAGTTTAAGTTATTTTTGCAATTTATAATTATGTTAACCTGATTATATTATAGTTGAATTTGAAATATTTGTAAAAACTAACGAAACATAGATTTAATTTTCGAATAATCTTTTGACTTGAAGAAACTTGGCTATTCTAAATTTACACCTCCATAAACAAAGCCATGGAGAAGAAATAAGTGACAGGAGGAGAGACCGAAATTGAGCAGGTCTTCTACCAAACAGAACCATAAGCATTAGAATTAATAATTCTTACCACCAATTCCAAGAAAAAAGAAAACATTTGATTGAGCAAACAAAATCCGAGAATCAATTCAGAGCTCTATCTCAACTTGATTGGGTTGATGGAGACATCAAAAGAGCAGAGAGATTTGAAGCTTCCTAAAATTCGGAGACAGTTCATTCTGAACAGCTTATGTGCCAATGGATTTATGTAAACGTATTATCTAGTGTTGTTATTCTATTTTTGTTGCAACTACCTATTTGGATTTTCAAAATAATGTTACGAAAGGAAACTAAGATGATAAAGGATTTAGGCAATATCTTGAGAATAATATGTTCGCGAATAGTTTCATATTTTATGGTTAGGAAGTTTTGGCTCAAGTTGTTTCTTTGGTTTTAGATTCGTTTGCTCATGTTATTGCCACGTTATTTCTAATTTTAGCCTTATAATCGAATTATGTTTGTTTGTATATATTATATGTACAGTTCTTTTAATAAATATTTAATTTTTATATATTAACAGAATTGTCTTTACTGCTATACTGACACAATGCAGAGCAATGTTGGAATTAATAACATATTTCCAACATTGCTCTGGACTTTGTGTCACTCACAATGCGCGTATTATGAGTTCTTACCTGGTATCAGAAAATTCGACTTAACTGTCTCTAGTAGGCAATTAAAACGTATCAAAAGACAACCTCTACGATTCCATATATCCATTCATTGTACAGTACATATTGGTCCTTTGCATCAAGAAATAGATTGTTGACTATAGTCTTATAATATCAAAATTTTGCAATTAATTTTTTCTTTTATAACAATATTGGAGATGGTATTAATCGGGAAGTGTTACTGAAATTATTTTTTACGAGGATCTCAGATGAAAACTTCAGCGAAAAATATTTTGTAACACAAATTATTAAGATTAGTCCATGGATACTCATAAATATATTATTAGTAATCTAATGCATCTCTACACCCAGTGGCGTACTAAGGGGGGCGGAGGGCGGACTGTTTCGGGCTTCTGATCGGGGGCCTCCGAAGAACCTTAAGTTTTAAGTATATGTATCTATATGTAGGAATATAAAAAAAGGGACTTTGTATTCTGGGTGGATGGTTACGTATAAATGTGCCTTGTTCGTTTAAAAGTTTGTTAAAGCAGTGATGCTATTTTATAAAATGTGAGCAGTTTTCCACCCCTCTAAGCAGATGTGAGCAGTTTTCCACTTATTTTAGCTATTTTAATTTTGATTAAATAAATGTTAATTATATATTTGTGTTGACATTTTGTATGGTGATAATTCCAATTAGGGGGCCCCAGGGAGACTTCCGTCCCGGGCCTCGATAGCTGTAGATCTGCCACTGTCTACACCTCAAATGATAAATCTCTCTTGCAAGGATAACAGAATTGTATCAGAGTTAATCTATGAAAGGAAAAATATTCAAATGATCGAGAAATTACGTTTTTTAAATAATCATTTAAATCGCTTCTCATAGCATACGTTAGCCTAATATAGGATTTAAAATTTGATTTTTTTTACTATAAAATGATAAATATAAGCATTTTACTCTAATTAAAAATCATAATAACAGTTTAAGTAATCGTAGTCAGTAAGGATTCCTTCAAAACGGAAATTTTGATTTGGATTTAACCGAAAAGAAAAAGGATCACTTTAAGTAATTCCATTAAAAATATACTTGACTAGAAAGGATTTTAGTTAATATCGATATTAAATCGATCTATATAATTTAACGCAAGAAGCAACAATGCTTTCTAGTGAAAAGATTACTCTTCAGAAATGTTTCCATATTCAAATCAGATCGATCCATTAAAGTAACAATTTACAGTAGCCGAAAAAATTTCAGGATAGAAAAGATCAGGATTCTTCCATGTTGCCAGATTATTTCATACTAGTTCAGTGGTCCCTCTATAACATTTCCAAATTTCAGCTTTCTAGGTCGTAGAGAACAGCAGATACGAGTGAAGCATATAAATATACATGGTTCATAGGAATTTTATATATTTATACACGCGCGCGAGTACGTACCGTACACATATATACAAAGATTAATCTCTGTTCAAAATGCTGCTGTTATGAGTAATACTGTTTTTTATGTGATTGAAGATAAAATTTCTCGGAAGAACAAAAAAGCAGTCATGTCACAATCTTTCGCTGAAGTACTTATGATTTTAATAAATTTTCTGAGTAAATCCGCTACTATGAATTGTTTTGTGTGTGAAGTTTTGACAGAGAAGAAAATTATATAAAATCTGAGATCCTGTAAAACCGTTATTACATTTTATAGGAAAATCGTTTTTTTTTAATTAAAAACGCAAATGGCAATGTTAAACTGCTCTCTGCTTGGATGTACAAAATATCACCCTGAATTTGACTTGCATGTTCTTCTCGTTATAGATGAAATATACTTAAAACAGGAGCAATTTAGATTTCAATAAGACTATTCTAAACAACCAGCTAAAAAATACAAGAATTTATAAAGACAAATTATTTCACGTAACAAATTATTTTCGCTTTTTAATCTTTACTTTTATATTAAGAAAAGAAAGGCTCTTTTTATTTTTAATGATGTGCGCTTACCGACGACAATGCAGGAAATCTACGTATAAACACTGTTTTGCTCTAACACGATTGAAAAATTGCGGAAAAACCGTGTTATAATTCTACGAGACAGTTTTTACTTAACACATTTAGAAAGTTACATTTATCCTGCTATAACGCAAAACATTTTTCGTTAATTTTTGTAAATCTACACTATGGACACACAATACATACAAAATACAATCATTGGGCAAAAAAGGAGCTGCAAAATTGCTTCTCATATCGAGAAATTTACGACGACAAGCAAACTAATTCAAGATTACAGATTTTGTAAACAAGATGCACAAACT
The DNA here is from genome assembly GCA_011317285.2 of Androctonus mauritanicus. NCBI lineage: Eukaryota > Metazoa > Arthropoda > Arachnida > Scorpiones > Buthidae > Androctonus > Androctonus mauritanicus. The sequence continues at coordinate 2,494 of WUQG02421608.1, read as the reverse complement.
TTAAATGATGAGAAAACTGAGAAAATGATGATGATGATAAAAATAAACATCTTACTCGTTTTAACTGGAAAAACAAAATATATATATGTCTATATATAAATTAGCGGTAAAAATGATATAAATGATTAAATGAATGTTATATAGACTGTATACTTTTTTCCTGCTTTACAGTGTTTTTTTGTCTTACGTATATGTTCTTTATTTCATGTTAACATTCTTAGTAGTAATTGTTTCATATATGGAATTAGTTTTGGAACATAATTCCCTTTTTTGTATTGGTTCCGGGTGTCGTATAACACAGTTCACACAACACGGCGTGTTTTAGAAACCCGCGTTATACGAGGATTACCTGTACAGAAATATATATATATATAATAGAATTTGTATTTTTAATGGTAATATATGCCAAACGAAAGTTTTTATTATATTTATCTTTTTTTCTGTAGAGAAGAGTAAACTTTTGTTTTTTACATTTAAGAAACATAGTTTGCCACATATTAAAAGGTCTTTTACTCATTAAAAGATATTTACGAAAAACATTTATGGGTATTTATCTTTCTATGGGTGATATAAATAATATATAAAATTACAAGTAATATATGATTTTTGATATGTTAAAATATTTCAGCTTACAGATATTTTCAATGACTTTATTTATTTATTTATTTATTTATTTTTATTTGAATTATTATGTTTAATCAAATTATTATTATTATTAAATTATATCGGTATTCTTATAAAAGGGAAAGAGAAATTATTAAGAAAAATCAGTCAGAAGAAGTAGTGCCACACGAAATCAGTTTTTTAATAGGAAATAATCCCTTAATTGTCAGACATATTTTAGAAAATTTTACTAATATCGAGTTGGAGAAGGCGAAAGAAGTCTGTTCCATGTGGAAGATAGTTGCCGAGCAAATTATTAAGAACAGAATAAGAATTTTAAGTAAGGTGAGTACGTTTAAAAGCAAAACTCACTTTCGATTTATAAAAATTTATATATATACACATTTTTATTTCTCGGAGGCAACTACCTGTAAGCAGTATACTAATAATGGCAAAATGATTTTGAATAAATTTATAGTTTTTTTGATTTCGCAAAACTTTATAAAGTATCCTAATAATATTCAGAAAACAATAGAAAGATTTATGGCACATGTTTGCAAACTGGTAGCAAATACGGAAGAGATACTAAAACGTTGAAAATAAATTTAATAATTTTAAAATATCGCGCACAGTATTTATTAAAAAAAATTCTATATCGATTTTTATTATTCGATTTAATTATATTTTATTCTTTAGATTAGAATAAAATGTTATGCGTATATATAGGATATTGTTATGAACTTTTTAAAAAATTATAACAACACAGATCTGGTACACCTATCTTGTTTTATTTGTGCTTAAAATAAATAAATTTCCTACAGATTTGCTAGTTTAAAATTTTAAACTATGTACAGTCTATTGCAAAAAGTTTTGTGCATGAAGGGAAAAGGTTCGGCTTACCCGCAGAACAAAAGAGCAATTCTAGTCATTCGTTCAGGATCTGATTACGTAAGATACATAGTGGCAAAAACAATGAGCCTGGTTGCCTAGTATCCAGGGTAGACAGTAATATCTAGTGACGAAATACATTTCACAGAAAGTTATCTTAATCATATTTTTACACTTTAAAGTTTTATTAACACTTCGTGTTAGCGTAGCAAATATGTTTGTAATCAATTGGCTGTAAGAAATTACTCGCAATAACTGAATTATTAAGAGATAAGAGGGCATTCTCCCAATACGTAAATTAGGTGTTGGTAACTTTGTATAAATATTCAATTGTCCAGTATAAAATAAGATAAAAGAAGTTCTACAAAGTTCTAAAGATCGATTGCAATTCTTTCAAAGTTAATCATCTACGTTATTCGTAAAACAAAGTTCTGTATGGTTGTCGTTAAAATGCCAAAAGCCACATCAGAAAGCATTAGAAAATTATGCTTATCGTTAAATATTACATAAGAAATTCACTAGTTGTCGTTTACGACCTTAAAAAAATAGTTTTATATAGAAACTAATTCAAAAACGGAAATCTTACATCTAATGAAACGATTTTGTAGTCTTAATTAAACGCCAATAAACGTGTTTTATTCCTCCGTTAAATTTTAAATAATTACTTATTAGATGGAAACAGCTAATAATATTTATAATATTCCAAACATCCACTTTTATTCTTATATAATTTGTCACTTCCGTTTTCATAACATTTCCTGTAATATAACTTTAAGGCGTCGAAGAAACGTAATTTCTTATCTTTTACTCTTTAAGAAATCTGTTGTAGCAAAACGACAATTACTAGCTACAACAAATCTCTTAAACATTATTCAGCTGCTACAGGAATACAGCAAAACTCTTATGAGCGAGCTGTTTTGTCGATAACGTCTATCGTCTTTCTCTCCTCTATCAACGCTGCCACCCCCTTAGACCAGGAATAGTCCATTTCTTCCCTGCAGCT
>WUQG02421597.1:0-15137 GCA_011317285.2 Androctonus mauritanicus | reverse complement strand
AAATTTTAAACTTTTTATATATATTAGATATAATTAGGGGGTACAATTTATGATTTTTTTTCGTCATAAGGGTACGCGATCAAAAAAGTTTGGAGACCGCTGCTCTAAAGGACCCATCATCGAATCAGAATCGCTTTCTTTAAGTCTCTTTCAAGGTCCCCGTACTTCCTGATTCGATGGCAGGTCTTTGAAAGAGACCCTGATCATGATACAGCTCCTATCCTCATACAAATTTGTGAAGATAAGAGCTGCATATCATAAAGACTGATTGGCTCTGTCAATTATTAATTATCACTGATTGGGAAGTGACATAAAAACATACTTCCAGAATTACTAAGAATTACTTTTCTTTGAAAGAGACCCTGATCATGATTCAGCTTTTATTCTCATACAAGTTTTATGAGGGTAGGAGCTGTATATCGTGAAGCTTAGATTGGCTCTGTCTCTTATTAATCAGCACTGATTGGGAAGTGACATAAAAACGTACTTCCAGAATAATTTTACTAATTTCTATAAATTAAATTAGTAAAATTAATTATTTAAAAACAAATAACATTGTTATTTGTTCAAGGGGGAAAAAACCATTAGAATGATTTATTTTTCTGATAAACAACAACTCTTCTAACCGCTTAGGGCCAATGTAATTCATGTAGAAGCTCTAACATTCCAGATTGCAATTCCTCTTTATTTTTAATTCATATCTATTTCTTTTAATCGATATTGAACGATTTTGCATCACGTAAGCCATGCATACAAATAAAATTCAAGAAAAAGATTCGCATACGTATACATAAATGTTGCAATAGTAAGGAATTTATCTTTCTTCTTTTAATATTCGACGAGCATTTTTATTTTTTCATAAATATTGTGGTGGACAATTCAAAACTAAACATGAATTTTTACATCAAGTGATGGCCGATTCCATCACCCAGATCCCTCTGCAAAATGATCTACGTGGGGATTTTGCGATGTTATGTCGTTGACATATTTCAAATGGATAGCTATATAAATCGAAGAAAAAGTGAGAGCATAGGATAGTTGCTATAAAATATGGCTGAAATTATTTTAAATGAGCATAATTTTATCATAAAGAAATAAATAATTTCCAAAGTTATCGAATATTTAAAATTTTGAGTGCCCGCCATTTTGTAATAGGTCACGTAGGAGTTTCAAAGTTATTAGACATATAATTTTATTAATAATAATAATAATTCTCAAAATTTGAATGTTTTTCGATAGGTGGTTCTTTAAGTATTGAACCAATGATAGACATCAGACGAGAATAAAAATTAAATAAGTCCGTTTTTTTTTGTAAATATTAATTTAAAAATTCTAAAATTAAAAGGATCCCTCAATTAAAACGATTTTAGTAAAACAAACATCATCCCAAAGAACAAATGTTTTATTTTTAGTAAAAATAACTTTCTAGAAATTATGTTTATATTTAATTTAAATGAATGTTTTGACAGCGGTTAAAATAAAAAAAAGAACGGAACTAATAAAATTATTTTAATAATATTTTTCAAGTCGACCAAACTAAATTCCTCATCCTTACAAAACTGAACAATGCTTGAATAAGAAGTGTGCGGGTTGTTTAAATAACTGCGAATTCCATCACAGTCGAGGAATAAAATTGAAAAGTCTTCATCATCAAAATCACTTAACACTTCAAGGAATTTAACACACTACAAACTGCTCATTTATCATCTGTAAGTAATGCTTGGTAGAATTTCTGCCGCTCTTTATGACAGTCGAATGGACGTGGTGCTTGGTCTCTACTTACCTACCTGGCAATCGAAGTTAACAACTATTTTAACTTCGGAATTCCGACGACAGCAGTCGTCATCTTCGATAAATGCTAAAAAAGAAAAAAAAATCAATATTTTTTGAGTAAACGTGAAGACAATGAAAAGTAAATTCTAAGAGCAAACACAAAGTTATTCCGGAAACGAAAAAAAGAAATGATAAATAAAACATAAACCAAATAAAATTGGGAAATCTCTGACATAATCAGAAATCAATGCGGCGAAACTTCGATATGTTTATTTAAAGGCATGTACCGTACGTCATAATCTATCTTTATGAATGTCGACATTCCGAAGGGAATTCTTCCTCGCTCCCTTTTGTTATTAAATTGTCAACACGTAGACATCTCTGATACAATGACAACGCGGATGCCAGATCAAAATATTCTATTTAACCAGTTAATAAAGCTGCATGACGTTTACCACTCGATTAGTAGAATATAAATTCACTGGATACAAGTAATTCACCGGTTAGAAATATTATTCGACCATATTAATATTTTATTAAATACTTTAAAATTGCATTAATTTTTACGCTAATTAAACAACAATTTCTATAATATAAATATTTGTAATTTTAAACAGTAATGGTTTTCGCTACATTCGAATATTAATAATTAAATAGTATTTATTTAATTATTTCGTTTAACAATTATCAACAAAAATAAATCGATAATTTTCGACTAATTTTTGTACGGAAATAATTCAAACGATTAAAAGAAAAATATTTATTCAACAATCTTTTAAGAAATGTTGTCGAGTAGCTTACGTTGTGCTACTTGAAGGATCCGGGATCGATTCCCGTTATTCCTAATTTTTCTGTTTCTCCTGTTTCATTTTTATCAAATTTGGAAGCGAATGCAATATTTGATCTAATATGTTAAAATTTAGCAGAAAAATTTAACTTTGCTTGCTAAATTAAGATAAACTCTATTTTTTGTTAGTTTTATAACTTATTTCTGTATATATAATCTATATATATATAATTACTTCCATTAAAATCTTCAACTATGTTAATAAAAAATATAGTACTGCATGTAGGGATTTTCAGAGAAAATGCGAGGTCTGAGGCAACTAATATTTTTGATGCCCTAAAAAAAGACAAAAATTGACAAATATACTGCAGTAAGTGAAAACATTCATAAAGAATTTCAAATTTTGATAAACATTGAAGTTCGGACAGAATAAAAATATGCAAATATTTTTTTTATAACATATTGAGTTATAAACTGAGGCCCCTAAACTAGTGAGATCCGGAGCAGCCGCTCCTCTTCTCTCTCTTTTGCATATTTTACATCCCTTTCCAATCAGGAAGATTACTAAGGGATGGGGCTAGTTCCAACCACGGACTGCACTCACACCCGTGGATGAAGGCCGGATGGTGAAGAACGAGGATCGCCAGGCGAGGTCCAACCCCCCCAAAAATCTTTCCAGGAGTTGCTAGACCCGAGACGCGAACCCAGGGCCTCATACGTGGCACGCCGATAACGTTACCACTCGGTCATCCGGCCGCCCTCTACCACTCACTGCATGCATGTTTTCATTTCTTTACACTAACAAGTAAGAACTACTGAGAATTGCATTCATTACTTACACCAGTTCTCTTCTTGTTCTTCTATTCAGTCATATGGAGGTTATAGCTGGTGAATTTACACCAGTTACATATTATCAAAAAACTTATCTGATTTTTTTGGAAAAAACGAATAAGCTGAATATTTTTTTCGCTTTTATTTCTATACAATATTTTATTTTTTTCGTATTTAATTATTTTATTGTGCTTTATTTTAATTGTGAAAAATGTTTTGATCGATAAATGATAAAATTTATAACCATAACTCAATTTATTATCGAAACTCGACTTCCTTCGGGAATGTTACACTGCATGAAATTTACATAAACTATCTGAAGATAAATATTTAAAAAGTTACTACACAGAAAAATTTATTTAAGATAAATTTTGATTTAATTTTTAATTATTCTTCCATTTTCGATTAATTTTGTTATTCTAATTTCTTCGCACAAACACACTGGGTGGTTTGATTAAAAGAATTATATAAATAAACAGATTTGATAATATTCTTATCTATTAGTAAACGGAAACTTTTGTTTATGAAGTAAATGTGTGGATAGAATGATTGACGTGTTGATATTTTGGTAAAGAAAACAGAAGGTTACGAACATTCAGATATTTTCCGTAAACGTACATCACGCGAAAATATTATTTCCATGATTAATATCTACGTTGTCAATATCCGGTCAAAACATAAATACTTCACAAAAGTTTCTGTTTCGGTTCAGTCCGAAATATCAAGATGAAACTATATAACAACATGATTATATTACATAAATTCAATAATTTCCGATTATGAGATCTGATTTCAACGCGATAAATAATTAATAACTCAAGCTCCTAATAAATTTAGTGGTAAAATATAATGTTTACTGGAATAACTTTCGTTTATCCAACAGTTACTTTTAATTTTATATTTAATTACTTTCAGAAAAAAAAATATCTACTCATAATTTATATTCCATTACTGTCTATAAAACTTATAAAAATAATCTTGCTTGTATGTATATATATATATTTAATTTAAAAATAAAAGAGATATGTAGAAGTATGATAGAGACTACTGTTAATGTGTGCTTATCATTAAATCAGCCATTTTTCATTTGGCCCTTTTATGGAGTTCTACAGAACTTATCGTTTTTATTCTATGACATCATGTATCATTAGATGGCATTAAGCATTAAAACAATGGTTAATTTACCTGCATTAGTCTTACAGCTATTGATATACTCAGCTAAAAATATTAGAATTATAAAATGTTCAGTGTCAACGTGTATAAGTTTTTCTACGCAGTCCATTTTTTTATCTTAACTGTCACTAGATGGCGCTAAGTGTTAAAGTTAAGGGATTATATATATTATTCTTAACACTATCATCAGAGGAATTCCTATGCGAGTATACATAAATTAATAGAATTTTAAAATTCAAATTAATGCCAGGAATAGGCACATCAATGAGTTTTCTATTTGTACAGTATTTAAAAATTGCAAATTAATACAAATATTCATGTTAAAGATTTTAATGTAAATTGTAATGCAAAATAATTCCAGATATTTTTATTTATTGTTGTTACATTCAATATTCATCTACAGATTAAAATAAATAATTAAGGTTTTTATGATACTTGACGTCGTTAATACTAATGAATCAAAGTGAAATTTCGCTAATTGTGACGTAACAATTAAATTGACGTGTGAGAAAAATTAATTTTTTAACGCAAAGAACGCCTTGAAAGTTGTTTTGAATTTTTCCAATTTATAAAATATCACTTTCGACCATTTCACTTGGACTGTCATTTCAAAATGTGTCACAGGACGGAAAATATATTCCTCAGAGTTTCGTTCGATTAGCATTTCCATTATGTTTAATAAATAAATTCATTAACGTGTGTAATATTCATATTAATGCATTCATTAATGAATAAATTATGCGATATTCCATTATAGTATCATGATACTCAATTAATTTTACGAAAAATTATTAATAATAATATTTGTTGTTAAAATTAAATAATAATTTAATAAATATTGAGATTGGAAATTTGCTAAACAGTATAAAACATTTCGATTAAGTTTAAGTCAATGGATCGATAGTGAAATGAATTGAGTAGAAAAAATGGTAATTATTTGTATCTGTTGCAGTATAAATTGATGATAATCTGAAGAATATTCTGATCATGTTCATGAATATATACAATATACTTATATTAATATTCAGAGATATTTTTGTGTATTGTTATGCGGGTAATATCAGTAGCAGATAAGAAAATTTGCATTGTTATCTATCTTTTCATATGCTATTGCTGTTTCTAAGCATTAAACGACACTTAATATTGAATTCTGCATCATAAATATTGAATATTTTCAGAAAAGAAAAATCGAATTATACAGTTACAGTTATTAAATATTTTTTCTTGGCAAAGAAATATTTTCGCTGTATTGATTTTTGTTTATGTAGGTTATTCATATTTGAAACATCGCTTTTTTTATATCAGTCCTTGCAGATTTGATTGAATCAATTTTTATTAAGAAGTAATTATCTTCATGATGATGATTTTGATTAAATTTTATTTTTCCATTTGTTTAACTTGATTATGTAATCTCTTTATGATCATATTATTTATGATTTCGAACAAATTTAAGAATAGGAATGACATGTATTTAATTGCTTTTGTGATGCTTTTTTTCTATTTAAATATGAATCCATATGACTATATGCAATGCCGATTTTGCTTTATCATCATGTTCTTTGATTATAAAAATCCAAGATACTTACAGGATCAATTCTAAGCTATATTTAGAATTATAAATCAGTAACTACTTTGGCTTTCCTCTTGTAATATTTTATTTATTTATCCTTACAAAAAATTTCTGCTAATTAGGTGAATGCTACATCTGTTTTAAGTAATTAAATTTTGATGTCTTTCCCAGAATATATATTTAATTCTGATAATTTAGAACCAAATCGTACTGCTATATTTAATACAGTACACCTATTTGACATAGAAATCATAAGTTCACAGTAATGAATATTCCAAAAATATGTTCAAGAAGTTACCCAAAATTGCAGCATTTTACAAGCATATTTAATGAGAATATGATAAACATCATCAAAATAATTTGTAGAATTTGAGATTAGGTTAGTTTAAACAACAATATCGCACAAGAGATATACATTATCCACCAGCGGCTACTTGTAGAGTCCATCACAAGCTGGCCAACATCCATGATGGATCAATCAGAAGGTTGAAGGACGGAGCTACGGGCAGGAGCAGACCCCTTCTGAAAACTGGAGGTGTGCGATCCAGATTTGAATTCAGATCCTCCAGTGTGTAAAGACATAGCTTTACCACGCGGCCATCTGCCCGATGTAGAATTTGAGTGAGATCTTATTATTGAATAATGACATTCAAAAATAAAACTCTAAATACTAAATGTATGCCATTATAGATAATTCGATATTAACAGCCAGCATAATTTAAACTGTTTCACGCGAATAGCAAAGATACAGAAAAATATAATAAGATTATTATGCTAACATGAATTAATTTATTATTATCGTGATATGTTATGTAATATAATATTTTGTTACAAAACGAGCAATTTATACAGTTCTAATATTGAAGTTTTCGAAAAAAAAAATTCCAATATTAGAGCAATATTGCACCAATGATAGATAAAAATATTTTTTTTTTTAAATTCATTTAAATAAATACTGTAATAAGTTCTTGTAGGTTCTGCTACTTCGATGTCAAGTTGAGCGATCTAATAAACTTTACTAAAAAAAAAAAAAAAAAAAAATCATTGAAAATTTAGGAATTTGTGACATGAAAATAGAATTAACAATTGAAATATAATTTTAAATCATCATTTATAAAAATGTATTCATTTAGTTTTCATTCCGAGAACTAAATGAACACATATAATTATTTTTATAAAAGGATTTAAAATTATATTTCGGTTATAGAAATTCATCAATTCGATTTATATCTTCTCTTTTCGTTATAACCTGCTGTTTATGGAAAAATGACTCTGGAATGGATGCCGCCAAACATATTTCTTGCGTGATTGACGGCCTAATTTTAACTTGAAGTTGTTGAGTAGTGAATTATTTAAAACCCAGAGAATTGGACTAGGATTGGATCTTCTTGAAAACTCCAAAGATATCGGTCATTCAATTGAATTTTTTTCCTGTGTGGTTTTAAGCCGCTTTTCACTCAGTAAATATTAAATGGCGGACATTTCCATGTCTACCATTGACCGTTCACATCCGTTGTGGAGTCAACCAGTGGTGAGCTATGAAAATTTTAACAAAGGGCCCGCATTTTATTTTATAAAAATAAAATATCAAATTTTAAATAAATGTTTTATTTTTTACAAAAACCGAAAATATAAATAATTGTATATGCACAAGAAAACATTTAAAAATAAAAAATCTTTAAAATTTAAAAAAATAATAATAACTTACTTATTGATATCTTTTAATAGAAAATTAAACAATGGGACTTCATCCCATCGTCTTTTGATGTTAAACAATTTGATACCCAACAATAAATTTATTGAAAACAGATGGTATTCTCCAGCACCTGTTTAATTTTAAGTTATCTACAACGCGTTTAACCGAACTTAAATGAAACCAGATGAGACCCTAACTTTTACTCTTCCTACGTTTCAAAAACTCTTGTACACTAAGTTTCTACCTGTCTATCCTGCTTCGGAGAGTATTATCGCCAGATCGCCACTATTCGAGATGTACATTCAAATATGCAAATACGAGGAAGAGAAAGACTGGTGTAAGTCAAAGTATGATTATGACACGCAAGACGTGTTTTCTTAGAATAAATAAATAAGCCAAAACAACAAGAGGCTCACCTGAACCCCCTAAAGCTCATCACTGGGATCAACCGTCCGATAGAGGATTATGTTCAACGAATCAAGCCTGGAGTTTTCCTGAAAAAACTGGAGATGTAGACCTAGTATTTGAATTCAAATCCTCTAGAGTGGAAGGGCAGTCTGTTTCAACCGCGGTCATCCGGCCAACCATTCAATTGAACTAAGATCTTTCTGTTTCCGAGTATTCTTTACCATGCCACCATTTAGAAAAATATCAATATAGACTGTTCCTTAAAATTCCAGCCATATGCCTAGATTTTAAGATGGCTATGTCACAGACCATCAAAATCTCAATAATGTACCTTAGATCTCAATGTTAAGATGATGGCCATTTGAAGTAAAAATCGTGGTTTGTTTCGAAAAGCTTCCGTGAATATGTCAAGAATCGGCTCAGTCTTTTTGACTTCATTATATCATGATGAAGTCAAGAAGTGAATAGTTCATGATAAAGCCTGGGATGAACAAGAACTTTCTTTTTAATTGATATTACAAACTTCCTATTCAGAATATATTCAAGCTATGAAGCTATGTAGATGTGCTATTAGCAACCTTGATAAGATTCTTGGGCAGGTAAAAGATGCGTATCAATGGATTATATTTCTTTGGTCAGTTATCCTTTATTCTTTACTAACCAAACAACTTAATTTTATACTCGGATCTCACTGGAGAAAAAGAGAACCTGAAATTGATTTCGGATTCTCAGAAAGAAGTCTAATATACTTAAACCATCTAACTGATGATAATTTCTAGAAAATAGGAGAAATCCTAGTATTCTGATTTTATACCAAATTTCAACCTCAAATTCAATGAGATTATTAAACAACGAAATTCCAAATTCCTCATTATTCCAAATTCATCCTTTTTATCTAGATTCATTACGAAATTAGCTCGAATATGAAGAATGACAATCAATGATGGATCCATAACTCTACTATAATAATGAAAGGAGTGCGCTTCTTTATTTTAGTTTACTTTCCAATTTGGAAGTTATTAAACGGTTGATGATACTAGTATCTTTCAGGATTGTCTGCATCTCTGCTGAGATCAACTGTCAATTAAAGCATGGGATTCAACGTACCGGGCTCCGAGCTCCTACTGAAAAACTTTTGGAAATTAGGATTCCAATAAATGAACCAAATCGTGGGGTAAATCATCGTTTTACCGTAGGGCCATCCGATGGATGGAGTTTGAAAAGTTGAGCCCAATCTTTTTTGAAAAACTTTTGAAGTATCGCATCTAAGAATTGAATCAGATTCTTCAGGTGGTAAGCCAACAGGAGGATGAGACTCGAAATTCGATTCCACATCAACTAAGAAGTAAATTGAAATGCAGATGTTTCTAAGCATTAAACTGGATGGCTATTTTTATTGTAAACCAGAAGATTTCTATTAATAATTATTCTATTCATTGTTTTAGAAAATATATATTTGAAAAATTCAGATTGCATAAATGACTGATACTTGAACATGTTATATTTAATCACGAATGTATTTAACCTAGATTGCCCCATAGATCGTTAGACTGTCCGAATCCTTTTTGGCCGATTCCTAATTACTCGAAACAAACTTTTCTATATTTTCATAATCTGATTATTTAAATTTTTATTATATAATAATATTTAATAAACAATTTATTTAAATTAAAATTAATTTGATTATTAAATTTAATATATACATACTCAATTTCATTGATACTCAGTTTAAAAATCTAGTAAAGACAATTTTTGTTAGCCGATACCATCGATGTCCGATACAATATTCTCTTCATTTAGCATTAATTCTAAATATTATCAATAAATAACTAAAATATGAATTATTAATGTTAAATAATAATAATAATTAAATAAAAAATAACTAAAAATATTTTTTAGCAATGAAAAAGTTAAATCTTATGACGTCACAACTGTTAATTTGTCCCGCCAAATCTGAGTTAATGTGTGTTCCTATCTTTAAAGAGCCATATGAAAATGGTTCTACAAAATACTGGACGGTATAAAGCTAGTAAAGAAAATTCATCTAAAGATTCTTTAGGATCTAGGTATGTCATTATCCGTCAAAATCGATAAAACGAATGACTGATTTTTTAATTTTATTTATCGGTACTTTGTATTGTATATACAGTATCTATATAATATTGTGGTATATGAAAATGATGGATTCTATCTCTTCAGTGCCTGTGTGATTAGCAGGGAAAAATCAAATTCAGAATCGATATGTATATTATATAATTTATTAATCCTAAATTTAATTGCAAGAATGAGTTTGGTAGTCATATACTCTGATTATTTATTTATGAACATCTTATGATAATATCCTATAGAGCTATTGTTATATTGAAATTTTGTTGCTTTCTACGTAAATATTCTTCTATAGCTATTAACCCAAACTTCAGTTTTACTTAAAATTATGTATGTCAGATTCTGTACAAAAGTTTTAAAAGATTGTATTGCTGATCATTCTAAAAGCTAATAAAATTATACTGATTTTAAAAATTCAGAACTGTTAAAAGTGTTTTCTGATGATAGTAAATGTGGAAAGAAAAATTCTTACTATAAATATTGAAGAGATATTATTTATATTATGTGCACCTAAATTGCAATTTTTTTCTCAAAATTGTTATCATCAAAGTATAAATCTCTAATATCATATAAAAAGCAAAATTCGAATCTCTGTATTGACCACTCACATAATTCGATCATTTGATCATAATCATCTATAAATTTATAATGTTATTCTCTTCAATAGTAATAGTTATATAATAGACAAAAAATTTAATGAGTACTTTTATTCATTACAGTTTTTAAGTGTATAAATTACAAATTTATTATCGTAATCACTGAATAAATTCCATTTGATAAAAGATAATGATGACAAGACTATTGGCACTTAAAGTAGATTCATGTTAGCTTGAATTATGATTCATTTGGATAATTTAAAATCAATATTATTAATTTTTTTATAATTTCTAGAATGATGCAATGTTTGTTTAGTTTCAATATTTGCATAATATTTGTTTTGCAGATATTTGAACAGTTTGTGGTTTTAAGCTGAATAAATATGTTTTAAAGTTGTAGTAATTTTTTATTAAAATATGTTTTTTTCCTATTAAATTTTTCTTCCATCTTTTAAAATCAAACACAGAAGTCTCTAGATGAATATATTTAATATAAACATCTATAAAATATTTTTTTAACAGTTGAAAATGTTTTAGCTTATAAACAAAAGAGTTAGTTTTGTATTGTAAATGCAAGCATAGACTATTTCTATTCAAGTGAGAAACTACTTGAAGTATAGATATGATTTTGACAGTTTCAAATATTTTTGATTATCAACTCACTAATTAGTGACATAAAAGTAAACAATATAAAATTGTTTAAATAGAACTGAATACATTTTTTTTTTTTAATTTAATAAGTGTTAAAAAAAAGTACTCAGACATTAGTCCCTCTACTCCAAAACATTTTTGTAGTTTTTATTAAAACTTTTTTCTAATTTTTTTAAGATGTCATAAAATAACTTTGTTACCAGTTTAATTTTTTGTTATAAAATTATATTTTATAATATGTAAAAGTTATTTTTCATTTTATTGATATGTTTTATGTATGATACTTATCATTAAAAGTATGAATATTTAATAATCTTAATAAATTTTTATAATAAAAAAAATGTATAAATAAAATAATTATAAAATACTGTAAAATAAACATATCTTTTCATTAAAAATAATTGTATTTATTTAAAAAGTTTTAATATATATAAAATCTTGTATTTTTTATTTTTGAATGAATATAAACTTTAAATCATTTATTTCTACCTAAATTTCAATTAAATTTTAGTTTTTCACAATAAAATAGTTTTTATAAAAATAACATTTTTATGTTATAAAATAATAATGCATATTAAAACAAATTTATAATAGATCAGCGCTTTTCAAACTATTTAATGTAATGAACTGGCAATTTTTTTCCAATGTTGCAGGGACAGTGAAAGATTTGTCAAATTGTTTTAAAGGATGAGATATATCTGTGACATATTTTCCTCACTATACTTCATGTCATTTGGAATTGTATCATTAAATAGTTTGGCAAACAATCTGTGCAGTCATGATGCCATGTCATATTACTGTTATGCTTCTGATAATATATTTCCTTTTTTACTGGCAGTTCCTGAGAACTTAGAACTGATGGTTCACAAACCAGTATTAATTCATGAACCATTATTTTGAGAACTTCTCTAATATAATATATTGATATAATTGGTCTTATAATTATGAAAATTTGAAGTTACAAACTTTTTTATGTCTATATATATATGCAATTTCATTTTCAAATTTTTGAATTTTTCAAAAATATTACAAAAATTTAAACAGCTATGATAATGAAATGGTTTAACAAAGATTAATGTGAAAGTCAATCTGAATTTCATAATGAGCATCTTAATTTTTCTTGATTTTTAGTAAAAAATACTTTATTAATGTATATTGAATTTAATATATTAACTCCAGTATTACAAAATAACAAAAAAACATTGAAAAAGTATATTAAAAATATATCAAATATTTATTTTGGAGAATCTAATGTAAGATAATACTAATTGATTCAATAAATAATTTACACTATATTAATATATTATGTTATATTATTCTGTGTTTAGTAACTATAATAAATTTTGAGTTAAAAACTTTACATCTTGCAAACAAACTTCAGGAAACAAATTAAGACTCATTAAATATAAAATGCTATTTATTTATATTTCAAAAACCAAACAAATAAATATATTATTAATAATTAAGTCATATTATGAATATCTTATGAAATAATACTAAATTATTCTTTCTATAAATATTTAACTTTATTGTCTTTTGTGAAACATTAAAATGAATGATGTAGCTAATTATTTTAAAGTGAAATTTTCTATTTTGAAAATGAATACTAATTTATTATTAGAATAGGATTTTCTTCATTATTAAAAACTTTTAAATTTTTTTTCATAAATATCAGTAATATAAAATCTAGTTCAAATGAAAATGCTATGAATTATTGAAATTATTTCCAATTTATAATCTTTTTTTAAGAATTTGTGATTTTGTGACTTTTCATAAAATTACATTAACTCTATGGGTATCATATAATGATTATATAAATTTATATATAGACTAAATAAATTTTAGAGTTAATATTTTAACAAATTTCTTAAAATATATTTCTATATTTCAAGATTTTAATAAATTTCATTTTAAATAAAAATAACAAATAACTGTTTTTATTTCTAGTAAGGATGACTCTTCTGAGCGAAGATTACAACAGTCACAATTTAATGATGAAATTGATCTCAAATTTGGATTTAGACGATATCAGGAATCGACTGAAATAGTTGGATGGCTTGTCAACATGCATCCAGTAATTTGTTTTTAAAAATTTTATTAGTGAAATTTAAGTATTATTTAAAATTATTTTTTCTGTATAATTGTAATATATTAATTTACTGTTTTTAAATTTAATAAAAATTAAACTTATTTAATGTGAAATAACTTATTCGTATTTTTATAAACTTTTCATATTTATTCTAAGTATAGTAGGTTCCAAACTTACAAGTTATGAGTTATCTGATTTCAGGGATATGTAGATGCATATCTTTTTATTTGTGTAGAATTTCCATAAAATATGAATGAAAAATTCATTAAACAATTTTGTTTTTTTGAAAAAGTATAACTTATAGACAAATTTCCTTATCTATACTTAAAGTATGCTCATAAATTTTATTTAGCTATTGCATTTATTAATGCATCCATTTGTATATATTGAATTTAAGCATTGCTAGATTTATATAGGTTTCAATTTACACAGAAATTTTTTGGATAAATTAACTGTGTAAGTGAAAGATGTATGATATATTTTTGTTTATTAAGGAACTTGAAAAATAAAACTTTATTCTCTATATATATATTATGAGCTTTCTATGGCTGCTAATCATTGTTTAATATACATTATACAATAACAAATATAAATCAATTATAATAATATTTATCTGCATTCAAAAATTATCTTTATTTAACATTTTTGTGCAAATCAGCACAAAGTTATTAGTTTTTTAAATTTTTTTAATGTATGATAGTGAAATGGTTTAGCAAAGGTTATTTTGAACGGAATAAAAAAATAAGCAGTGAAATTCTGATTTCAATTATTTTTATAACAATAATAATTTTATTGTATTCAGCTAAAAATTTTATATACTGGATTGGTAATCATTTTTTTTAAATTAGAAGACTATACTAATACTCTTCAACTTACTGAAGGGTTCAAACCATTAGGTTGTAAGTCATGTGACCTTAAGTTGAAAATACCAAAGAGTATAATCATTCTGCATTATTATTAATTATATTGTAATAAACTTAACAGGCATAGAACTAAAGCAAATAACACACAAAATAGATGTTATCAGCTTATCAAATCATTGTACATAAATTCTGAGGCATGTATTGACCAGTCACAGTGTTACTGATTATGGTCATAAGTATCAATGATTATAAGTCAAGGATCATCTATATTCATATGTAAATTCAAAATGAAGACAATTAATACAACTTGATAAAAAAAAAAGTGATGCAATATAAACTAGAGAGTTTGAGTATTCCTTGCTTGAAATTTATTTAATCTAACGTGATGAGCTGCAGTTAATGTTTTCAGTTCTGAAAATGATGTTATTTACAAAACTGAATTTAATTAAAGTATAAAATCAATATTTGTGCATATGCTTTTCATCATTTGTTTTTGTTATAACTATATATAATAGTATAACCGTAGAACTGCCACAAAAATTACGTCTACTGCGCATCCATTTACGTAAATTTTTTTAATTTACGTAAAGTTTA
>WUQG02421586.1:0-15137 GCA_011317285.2 Androctonus mauritanicus | reverse complement strand
CATATTTCATCTGCTAATTTGTTGATTTGTAGATCTCACAGGCGTAAAACGCGACATAAATACGTCGGCGTATCGATGCTGATGGTGTCACTTCCTGTATATTGCTAGATGCAGCGTCGTTACGCCGGAAACGACTTTTCTTCAACTTCATGCGCTGCGCCAAGAGTACGTTGGTCATTCTTCCAATCAGAAGAGGGATTGTTTTATTTCGTAATTCAGTATGGCGAGTAGAGAAAAATGATGTCACGGTAAATAGATAATAGCTAAACGGTCGTTTATTTACGTCGCGCCGTACGCTTGCGGCTTGAACATCGATACGTGCGAAGTTTCGCGCGCGACGCATTTACGTCACTGTACTGCCGTCGCGTTTACGCCTGTGAGACCCATCCTTAAGAGTCTTTAATTATTTAATTACACATTATAAAGTTTTTTAATTTGTTGTTTTCTTGATAATAAAGAACCAGTTACATGAACAAAACACATATGTACCTGAAATTAAATTTGGGAATCTGTAGGTATTCCGACTTACGTAATTTTCGACTTACGTTATGTTTCCCGATCCCATTTATTAGGTAACTCCTGGGTATTACTATATATGTTTCCAAAAAGCATTCCAGCATGCTTTTAAAACTTGTACAGTTAGTAATAAATATTTTAGTATATATGTAATAATTAGTATAAAAGTATAAAATTTAATATTATTGATTCATTTCTGGGTTACACAATTTTGAAAGAAAGCTAGCAATTGAAATAAGATTACAACTATTATTAACTTGCTTCACTTTGTGGATGATTGCTTCTTAGAAAAAAAAAATATGGCTGTGTATCAATAGTATATTCAATTTATCTTATACTTTTTTATTTAAGTATTAATAATTTATTAATTTAAAAAATTTAATTTAAAAGTTATTAAAAGAAATATATGCAACTACTGTATAAATATTTAGGGGAGAGCAGGGTAAAATGGCTACTCTAAGCTAAATTTATTTGTAATTTTTTTTCCTTACCTATTACATATTTGATATTTTGATAGAATATAGTGTATTTAATATAGTGTCAATAAAATATATTATTTTTTACATGCTTTGCTATATTTTCATTAATTTTTATTTTATTTTTACTTCTGCAAAATGCCCATTTTATCCGACTGGGTTGGGCCAAGTGGCCACTGAGTAAACTTTTAACTTTTTAAATGCGAGAAAAGTTCCAGTTTAATGGTGAATAAACAGTAAGATCATTCTACGCTGGAGGTAGACTTAAATATGATCAAAATGCAATAACGAGGACACAAAGCATTATATTTTCAAAAATTTATTTTAAATAATTTTAAAATAAAATCTAAATCTTTTTCAATTTATTTTCTTTGGCAATCTAGCTCAGATGCATTCTCCAAACCAATGTCGTCCTTCTGCAATAGTTTAGACATTCACCATCAGATTCCTGAAGAATATAGAGTAGTAATATCTAATGGCCACTTTACCCTGCTCTCCCCAATAATTCTATCATACAGTTTCGCTCTAACACGATAGGAAAATTGCAATAATCCTCGCACAACGCGGTATTTACAGAACGTTGTTGCGCTCTAATATAGTTTAGAATAGGGATCGTCAACCTATGACCAGCGGGCCACCGAGTAACTCACTGCAACATTTGAAGTGACCCGCCAAAGAATTTGATTGAAATTAGATTTGCACTCATTAGTTTAAATCTGAATCCTGAAGAAAAATTTTTAGTAGGCCTACATCACTGGCAGATTAAACGGGGCAGTGACAGTTCAACCACACCTATAATTTAAATGGAGACTGACTGAACACATTTTGATCTGCTGCACAACTACATTAAATCCGAACCCAAAATGTGAACTCTCAATACGCTAAAGTCTGACCCGCTTTAAAAAATGTTGCCCATCACTGGTTCAGAATTTGCTGCAGATCTTAACTCCGTATAACAGGGTTTCTCATTACACGAAAATTTTTTAGGAACCCAACTTCCGTATTATACGAGAGTTACTTTTATATTTTCAATTTTTAGATGAATAAATAAGTTTATCACAAATCTTTGTGCGTATGTATGCTACGTTATATATGTATTGCTTTAGAAGTGCATTAACAATTCTACAAAAAACAAAAACTATATCGAAACTATAATTCGTTTTTAAATATTTATTACTGATTCGTAACCTAGACATATTTTTTATTTAAAGACTACAGTATACGATCAATAGCGAAATAAATATAATTATTGACAAAATTCCCGAATTTGTTTCCGATATTTCAAAACATAAAATTTAATATATATATAGTTTTTTTATATATACCAATTTTATTTTGTTTATGAAACTTGATTGATTATCTACCAGAAAACTTCAGTCAAAATCGGATTTTATCATTATTTATCTTTTTAATAAAAATTTAAATATCTTTATGATGCTATTAAAATTTCCATAATATCAAACTTTAGAAATGTAGCAGACATAATAATTTATATGAATTTTAATATCAGATAATAAGCTATAATTAGAAAAATTTATTATAATGTCGTATATATTTTAAGAAATTTATACTTTCTTTCTGAGAGAAAATATTGATCGATATCCAGTTTAAAACCAAAATTTGGCTTAAAACACGGGTGGCCAAACTTTGTATCATTACGAGCCACATAGGAGAATCTCAAGTACTCGAAAGCAGCAATGTTTTTCTTTCTGGGTCAATGAGAGCCGCATCAGTTTTTTCGGGTAATCATAGCAATGGTATCAAAATTTATTTTTTATATATTTCATACGTATTTATTTCGTATAGATGCATACTATTTTTTACAATAAATGAATAAATTAAAAATATATTATTTTTAAAAATTAAATAGGTATTTGCTCCATATTACCCTAATAATTTTCACGATATGAAGCCACATTGAAGGTACCAAAGAACCGCAATATGGCCACCGTGTTCTTAAAATATTGATTTCTTTTATCGTTATATTTTCTTCTATTAATTTTACTAAACAAAATAATAATAGTTACAAGATATTTTTATGTTTTATTTACGTGCATAGCTTATATGAAATTTCTGATTGGAATATTTTACGAATTTGACAAATATTCCGATTTTTTTCGGCATATTTATTTCTTGAACATATTATATTTAGAAGAAATATATCATACGTTGCAATAAATATGTCCAGGAATGGATATTTTTTAAGTTAACCCAACTCTGCTGGTGTGTATAAAATATTAATCCGAATATCATATATATATATCTAGATCCTATATGTTTTAATATTTAGAAGATATGGTCAAAAGTAATGTATATGAAGAAATAACTTTTTATACTTTCCGCGAAAGAATGTTTAAAATTTAATTTCGGCAAGTCGATGACCATAAGTTGTTACTTATAACAAAACTAGTAAATCTTTCCTATTTTTTTTTTTTTTTCCTCTTCAAACTTGGATAAAGTATATCTGCAGATTTAATTTTATTTTTCATGAGGAAAATATGTTAAAAATACTAATTAAAGTTGTTTAAAAAACGATGTTTAAATTTTTCCGAAACTGTACAATTTAATTCCTGTTTCGTGTGCATTGCTCTTACGTGATTTTTTATAATTGTTACAATATTTTTCACGCAATGTTATTTCCGATAAATGGAAACTTAAAACAACAACAACGTGAATAAATTGTTTATTGTTCTATTTTTAAAAATACTGTACATTGGAGTCTGTTCCCTTGGAAAATAGTACATACACTTTTACAGAGCAGAATATCGATTATTCTCAATATTTTTTTAAATATTATTTTGTATCTTATTTATCACATGAAATTTGCACAGAACTTTTGCGTGACGCGTTATCAGTCACGATATGCAAACGAAGTTTTTACTTTAGCAACTGTGAAAAGTGTAAACATTTCCAGGACATTCAAACAATTCAAAGGGACATTTTTTTTTTTCTGGATGGTGGTCAATCCTGGCATTCTTAGTTTAGAAGAATATCTCAATTTTGGAAAAAAATCTGCAATCATATATTATTATTATTAATAATAATAATTATTTTGAGATATGCTTAGAATATTTAAAAACTAGAAAATTATCATTTAAATCTTTTCTCTAAGTGGACCATTATTGAAATTTTATTTCTATAAGAATTTCATCTAATTATATAAAAATCTAGATTTAAGTTAATGTCAAGAATTTCATAGATATGTACTTCTTTCATGTCTTAGTGTTATTAATATCTTGTAGAAAAAGTGAAATTTATAGGCCAATATTTTAATTATTTTTGTTTTTTTTCCTAGTCTAAAAATTTAATTTGAAATAATTTGAATTTTTTTTTATTATTATTTTTTTAATATAGCGACTATGGGAAAAATATAAAATTTTCTGTTTCCTACTGAAATTTTCGATGTTTCTACGTGATTCTAATTTTCTTTTTAACTCTAAGCTTAAAACAAGATGAACTTAACCAGTAATCTGAACAGTTTTGGGTAATCAAAAATTTCTTATGAGAAGATATATCGATGATAAATCATATATATATAGTAGTAATATTTTTCAGAACATAAAATTATTCTTCTAAGTTTATATACATATAAAAAAAAACCTCTTTCAACAATTAAAAAATAACAACGATCTAAAAATAATTGTTAATTGTTTGAATTACACAATTATTTATAAGGAAAATAACAACAACTATTCAAACACAACAAACGTCAAAGATCCAATCAGTAAAATCATGAAAAAATAAAAGTGGTGATGATGGTCTCTCCTAAATATTTTTTTTTTTTTTTTTAATATATATATTATTTATGTTAGGATAGAGAGTTGATGCTATGTAGATGATCACTACTTTAAAACAGTACAGAAAAATTAATAATGAAAATATATATGCATATAATGTAGAAATATATAAGGAAATTATGAGTTAAGTTTAGGTGAACCTTTAACTCTTTTTATGTGCAATTATTGATGTCTATGAAGAGATTCAAAAATTATGAAAACGCATTTTTTTTCGCCTCGAGATAATATCTGTTTCGATATTTCTGTTGGAAAAAAATTCGTTTGCATGATATATTTAAGTAAATAAATTAATGATGATCTGTTCAATACCCATACATACTCGACCTTGTACTTCAGTAACTCTTATGGGTTGTAAGATATTCTTCGAGTGCAAAATAACTTTTTTTTATGTTCTATTCTTTTTCTTTTCGTTTCTTATCGATTTTTACTAAACATGATTTTATTATACATCCTAACATTTCACTCAAAAGAATTTTGGTATATATATTATTCGTATGTGTCTACGTTTTCGGAACTAAGATTCCAGTTCTCCTGTCGTCTTGGTTCGATATAAGAATAAGCTAAGAAAAAACCAAAAACGAAAAGCCCAAAGAGGATAGGAAAGACTGCTCTCGACACGTTGTCGATGTTCTTAGAAATCCTCTGGGATGAAGGTGGATTCTGGATGAGAAGTTGTGGACGCTTTAACCAAGCAAACACTGACAACGAGGGTCCTGCTCTGCCCTCTACTCCTTCGGTTACTCTTTCTCTTGCCATAGAACTACTCATATCATTGCTGTCTGATGTGTTCTTTTGACTCGACTGAAACGAAACGTTAGACAGTTAAAATTTAATTAAAAAAATTTCTTATAGGTAAAACATTTTTGATTATTTACTTCTATACTGCCACACCATCTTCCTACTTGCGATAGAGTTGCAGTAGGCCTCAACATATCAGCTTGATGAGAACTGGAAGAAGGACGGGATCCCTTTGGTAGTTTTCTATGTAAATAGTTTGCGATAATGAATTCCAACATGGAGGCATAGATAAAGAACATACAGACACCATCCCAGAGGTTCATGGCTGTAAGATTGGACACAACAGGAAGAGTAGAGCGAAAGCTGTTCGTTGTAGTGCAAAAGTTCAACATGGTCGTTACACCAATCATGACTCTAGCAGGCACTGCATTAACATCGAGCCAAAAACTAATGAAAGAGCTCGTCACTAGCACTATACCAGGCACAAAGACAGTGCTGAAGTAGAAGGATTTATCTCTTGTGAAAACTAAAAGCACCCGTAAACAACTGTAATTGCCTGAAAAATTAAATTCTCACATTAAAAAGTATGTATGCATAGGCCTATAATTAGTTAACTTCATTCAAAAAGTTTTATTCTTACTTCATTCGTTATGCTTATATCGAGTAATCTGTGCAAATGTTAAATATCTTAATTAATATAATAAATATTAAAAAAATGAATTACCTCTCCACGTATGTTGTTTGTCGCATTCTCCTGTATCATTTTTTACAAGGTAAGCGTTATGCCGTCGAAGCGATTTAGTAGGAATAAGAGAAGCATTATTGTCCCATTTCAATTCTAATTCCGTAACTTCATGTGAAACTTCAAAGGAAGAAATCAAACGAGTACTGCTTTTTTATGACTAAGTATGAATCTTAAATATCTAAATAAAGATAAATTTTCTCTTGGAAATAGGTATAAAACATTTTGGATCAGGATTCTTAAAACATTTTTTATTGATTATTATACTAACTGCTTTCTTTCAAAATTCAAGACGAGTAAAACGAATTGCTCCACCTTGATGCCAGGGCACAAAGCGATTATTGATAATGAGATTGCTGATAGCAGCAGGCTATGAAAGTGATTTCTTTTTCTTTTATTGGATATAAGCCTGTTCTGGACATCCCATCTGATAACTTACCTCTTTACATAAGTTCGTCACATTCTCCTTTGTCATTTTTTATAATATATACTCCATAAAAACCATTTATGGAGTAAAACCATTATCAGAAATAAGAGAAGCACTATTGTTCCATTTCAATTTTAATTCCATAACTTCATTTATTAGGAGTTGATTGACTGCTAGCTAACTAACTCCTGATAAATGAAGTTAAATATAAATCTCATTTGAGGTCAAGTCCTGGATTAAGATTCCTATTCTATATCTTTAGATAATTTGATAGTTGCTTGCATTGAATAAAAATGAAATAAAAATATAGAATTTCTTATAAGGCATTATCATTTTAGAAGACATCTTAATTGGGATTATTGATTATTGATAGTATCAATTATAGATTATGTCAAAGAGAAAATGAAGCTCCTCTTCATATATTGTGTGAATGTCTAATTCTTTCAGGCCTAAGTTATTCTTAGGGTTGTATTTTCCAGCACTGGAAGATCTTTATATGATCCCATTGATAAAAATATAGTCTATTGTATGTAAATTAATACACAATATAGTATATTCAACTAAAAATGAAGTTGGCCGGATGGCCGTGTGGTAAAGCTGTGGCTTACAACTCTGGAAGATCTGGGTTCAAAAATCCAAGTTTCACACATCTAGTTTTTCAGGAGAGGTCCAGGCCTGGCCCGTTGAACCCTAACCTTCCTGTTAGCCCATCATGGTTGTTAGCTAGCATGTGGTGAGCTCTACATATGGCTGCTGCCAGATAATGTATTTTCCCTGTTTGATATGGCAGCTTAATTGCATTAAACTAAAAGGTGAACAAAATCTAGCTCACTAGATTGTCATAATGTTACAATTATTTTTATTTTCGTTTTCAACCTATATTCATACTCAATTCCCTCACTTTTAATAATATTAAAAATATGATTTTTTTTCTAGCTATAAAATATATTTGTTAATATAAATTCAAATTCCATAAATTAAATAATTCAAATTATATATTAAGATATTGAATGCTATCGAAATTTTGTAAAAAAATTTACTTATTTAATTAAAATATCTATTTTACTTTTGATTTCCAGCTTGTTGCTTTGGAAATCTAAAATGGAATCCCAAAACATTATTATTCGATTTATACAGGGGAATCCAAACTCGAGCCGTCACTTCTCATTTTCCATTTCTTCAAGCAATCTCATAATATATATCTTACCAGTTATTGCCCTTCGTATTGGATATTTATGCAATTATGCAGTTTAAAATTGTTTAAAACTAAATATAAATAATATCAAAATTATCAATATGAAACTAAAAGAATAGACTATTAAAATCTTTAATATTCAACACATTAAAAATTTGATACAACATAATTATAAAATGTTATCCGAGTTTAATATGAGAACATCATTTTTAATATCTATTTTTGGTTATAATAATTTAAAAACTTTTTCGTGAAACTTTTAAATTATATTAATTTTAATATTTTACGTTGTAGGAATCATTTACAAAAATAAAAATTAATGAAAGCATCAAAGTTAGACTAATTTTACAATCACCAATATATCAGAACGTATTTTTTATAATACCAAATTTATTAATTTAATTTGTCATTTTAATGATAAATATAATTAATTTTAATCATAATAATCGACAGTAATGAAGCCATAATTCTTCACGAATGTCTTACGATTAAATTACATACCGAATTAGGTATAAAAAGCGAGAAAACATATTTCATAATAAGTTTATTAATTTACTATAAATAATCAATGCTCATTAATTACATAAATTAAAAATTCATATTTTGCATGCTAAACAGGTATTTAAAGCACACGATCTTTATGAACGAAAATCCGATGCATCAAGATTCTAAATTATATTCTGAGGACAGTTATTATATACTATATGCGAAGTAAGAAACTTTTATGCCAATTTGTAAAGTTATTTACACTTTATCTAGTGATTTATTTAAAAATGAATGAAAGGATTATAAAAATGAAAGGATGTTCTGAAATTTATGAAGATGTTTACTTTGGAATCAGTTATTTAATAAGAGAGAATGTTATTTAAAAATATCACATAGATATATAGACTCTCACATAATTATTTTTTCTGCCAAGAGAATTTCTTCCAGTCTCAGAATTTCGTTCAAAACGCAATTCAACTGACCTGTCAAGTAAAAAATATAAATGTAACAGTAACAATACCCACTGAGAAGGATTTATTATATCTTGCAAAATGTATAGGAAAATGTAAAACCAATATATATATATATAGACTATATATAATTTACAATACTAAATTTTGAAAGAAAGCAGTTCTATTCATACTTTTTTTTTTCGTATAGAAAATTATAAATTGTCACTTCATAAATCTAATTTTTTACTTGCCTATCAAAAAATATGTTTTTTTTTTAAATTTTTCTTATATTTGTCCAATGTATATAGAGTTATGTGCATTTATATTGTTGTTTAAATATGATATTACATATGCAAAAACATACCACTTTCTATAGCAAAAGGACACTTTGGATTATCGAATGGAAAAATTTTTAAGTTTCCCTGACAATTCAGCACCATATATCGCCTATAAAGATATAAAATTGATTAAAAAAAAAACTTATTTTTAAAATCAATAAAATTAACTGAAAATAAATTAAAAACATGAAATTTAGAAAATTAAATTTTTGACAAATTTTAATTAATATTATAAAAATACGTCTTTTTCATTTATTATAATAAATTTCTAAATGAATTAATTGGCGTTTAAAATATTATTAACAAACAAATAAAAATGAATAAGAAATATTTTCATTTCAAGAAATAATTGTTACATCATAATCTCATATTACGTCACAATGCAAATTAAAAATTAATAAAATTAGATGCTATTATGAATCAATAATAGATTGTTGAAGACGTAATAATATAATAATAGATTATGACGAAATAATCAATTGATAATAGATCGTGACGTAATAATAGAATAGATTATAATGTGTAATAAGTGATTGTGACGTAATAATTCAATAATAATAGATCATGGAGTAATAATAGAATATATTAATGGAAAAATGTTAGTAGGTTTACGCTTTTTTAAATAATTAAACAAAATAATTAACAAATGTAAACTTGCCGAAATTTGTTTCAATAATAAGCTAAAAAGCAATGAAATTTATCATCAACAATTCGGATGTTTTTAGTAATAAAAAAATGTTAATGTTGATTTTAACTTGTAGGAAGAGTTTTGTTTAATTATTCGATACCATTCATAAACATACTGATTCTACCTCATTATATAAACGACTGTTCCATTTCTGAATAACTTCAGAGCCATGTGATCCGGTTGAGGAGTCTTGAATTCTCCATGCTTAATGAAATACGTGTCAGGCAACCAGATTTTCTGTACATGCATCAGAGCGTTTAAATATTGATGCGAGCCTCCATCGTCGAATTCTAGACGATAATCTATCCATCGGAGATGAAGTAAAAACTCAACTTCATATTTCTGTTATTTAAAATAATAAATAAATAAAAATATATATTTATATATATTATTTAAATTATCTTAATACGCATTTTTTAATATCTACAAATTAATAAAAATTTTGAAAAAAAAAAATAATTATTTTTAAAATACGAAAAAAATTTTTGAAATTTACATCGATAGAGGGCAGCACAACGTGCTTCTAAGTATTTGCTAAATAAACGCATTTTTTTACGTAATTTTAATTAATGAAATTGTTATTTTTGTAAAAATTTTCATTTCTTAATTAATAATTTTTATATAAAATGTTTAAATTAATTAAAAATTGACTAATTTGTAATTATTTTGTTCGTTTGTATTATGGCGCCATCTGTTATTGAAATAACAAAATTATAAACTTATTTTTTTCTCTCTCACAATGAATTTTTTTTTTTTTTTTTTTTTGCTATTTTTACATTATAAGATGTTATAATTATAATAGTCGATAATGATGGACGAGAATAGATTTAAAAATGTCGTTTTGAGCAATAATTGTCATATAACACGCAAATAGCATTGCAAATGACTATAATTAGGACATAAGCAAAAGAAGAAAAAAAAAGATAAAAATTAAATTTTTAAGTGTTTGTAACTTAGTTGAATCCTTAGATAATTCTCCTAAAGAATTGTTTAATTCCATTTTTCAGCATTGCCTCAAACATCGAAAATTTATGCATCCTCTCGAGCATCACTAAAATGTTTCTATTTTAATCGTGTTATTATAATTATCAGCTCTTAATAATATTAAAAACGGTCGTCTTTATAAATTCTCTAATTTGTTTGTGAATAAAAA
Organism: Androctonus mauritanicus; assembly: GCA_011317285.2. Taxonomy (NCBI): domain Eukaryota; kingdom Metazoa; phylum Arthropoda; class Arachnida; order Scorpiones; family Buthidae; genus Androctonus; species Androctonus mauritanicus. Next base: position 4,129 of record WUQG02421586.1, on the reverse strand, counting down.
TCGAATAAATCACTACATGACGAATAATTTAACATGAATTCCACTTTAATCTACTTAAGATTTGCATGAAAATGTATGCATTTCAGTTATATTTTTGATTATTTGTTTAAAATATTAGATTATTCTCTCACGTTTCTTGTGTGTTCTTAATGTTTTAAATCATAAATTTGTCTGAAAACTGTAATCAATCAAAGTCAAATTTAGTAAAAAAAAAATCTGAAAATAAATAGTGAAAACCTCTACCAGAGAATTGAAACCATTAACAGTTACGCACGACACATTTTAAAATTTTTATTCTCATAAAAAAAAGAGAATAAAATATACTTGTTGCCATTTAAACAGCATAAACGTGGAAGACATCGTCGATGCCAACGTAAGAATTAAAAAAAAAAGTACAGGAGATAATTGTTGCCTTATCTTTTAAAAAAGGCATTGTTGAATATTTCATTTGTTTGAACGACGTACTAGGAACACTTTTTATTATTAAATATCTTCCTTTTTTAAAAAGAGGAAAGATGAAGAAGGAGAAGCGACCCGCTGTGTGCAATGCTTTTGTATCTATTTATTTATACCGCAACTGGACATTAACTAGAAAACTTCATTCTCCAAATGACTGGCAGACTCGATAAATTCGCTATAAAAACAACTAACTAATGCAATACTTACTAGACTCGACTCGTCCGGTGAAGATAGAGATAGCAACATCACTGTCACGTTTACTAGTGTGTGATCTACAAAAATAAAATGAGAGACATTATAACAGTCTAAATTAACCTAAATTACGATACAAAAACACGAAAAGTTTATATATATATATCTTTATTAAAAAGTTACAAAGCCGATTTTTGCATTGATATGCATCCCAATATAACTTTACGTGATAATATTTCGTTCCATTTTTTGAATTCACTGCATGGAAACAAGTAAATTCACGAATATTATCTTATTTTTACAAGGTTGATATCATAGTTCTGTTACACGCACCGGTAATACGTCACTGTTGTCATAACAACGATCTCTCAACATCCTTGCATCTCTCTCTCTCTCTTTCTTTCTCTTTTTGTTCCCTTAATTCTAATGAATTTTGCAAAATAATATTTCTTCCGGATATTTCAATGTTTAACAAATGTTTTTGCTGTCTAAAGATTTTTTTTTCTTTTGAATATTTAAAATAACTTACTGAGTGGTCTAATCCGATGATCGTATCCCTCTGCACTGACGATGTGATCTAAAATTTCTTTATCTGTCTTATTGATAAACCTACAAATTAAGATTTTTTTTTATGTAAGAATTTGAAGAGAATCGATTGGTGTAATTAATGTTGCAAGATGTAACTCACGTAGGATTTTGTGCTGAACAAAACATAGGCACTTGACAAAAGACAGCCACAATGACGAAAGCAAACGCATATCTCCACCAATTCCACATTCTCTGCTTTCTGAAAATAATTTAAAAAATAAATTATTATTGATTATTTTTTTAAATATTGTTATTATACAGTTATAATTTTGGAAATTATTTATCCCATTTATCCCGTGCATAACAAATATATTATCATCATCATCAAACAGTTATTGAAAGCTTTCCGTTTTAGTTAGAGATGAAAGATCATCAGAAGACTGCACGCCATTTTCACACGCAGATTTCTGCAACGACGAAATTATATATATAAAATTTTTTTATTGAAGAATTAAAGATATTGAGAAAGGATTCGTCTGATATTTTAATATTAAATTCATTCCAATAAATTATAGAAAAATTAAAGAGAAATATTTGAAAGTTTTATAAACGATTGCAAATGCATTAAATAAAATGGAACTGATGACGATAAAAATATAAAAATATATTCTTTTTGAATGACATTTCTTTGATGCAAGAGAACGAAAAGTAAACATCGAAATAAAATAATGCAATTTTACAAGAAATTGCAGAAAATATAAAAGAAAATCTGATAAATTTTATGACGAATAGAACGTATTTATTAAGTTCTGCACGCAAGTTCCTTAAATTAAGAAACAAACTGAATTTGAATTCTTAAAAAAGGCATTTTTTTAAAGAATTAAATTTGATTCTTGAGTATTTTCCTTAATGTCCATCTATCCCTATGCTTTTATCGCATGTTTACGTGATATTTACGTGCTTAAGACATAAAATTACAAATTATTAAAGTTCTAGGAGATGATTTATCTCGCTGATATGTTTATATATGAAAAATTTGGAGCGATGCAAGTTACATCAATGCTTTGTGGGTTATGATAAAAGAAAAGTAATTAAATATTATCATCGGACCTATATGCTACTTTATGTATATAAAAATAAAATAAAATAAAATTTCAACAATATTTATATAAAAATAAAATAGATTACCCAAACAAATTCAATTTTAGAATATTTTTTATCTATCGATCCTGTTCTTCTATTATTCAAAAGTTCATTCAAATATATCTATATATTTTACGATTATTTCTTACGGAAAATAATAAAAGTTGGATAACAGTGAAAGTCAATTTTTGCACAACTTTTAACCATTTAGAAGAGGAGAAACGAGAATAGAAAGAAACAAAAATAATATGGATATCATCTAGAGAAAACAAGAATGAAATGAGATATAATCTTCAAGACAGGAAAATGTTTTTTTTTTTTTTTGGTTGTTTTGTTTTCCTTCCCTCACTTAGAGTTTCTAAAACAGTTTCCATGTACATTTTATGAAATTTTTGATTCAATGTAATTTACTTGTTTCTTTTTTTTCATATTTAAAAGGAAAAAAAATACTTTTGAATAAATTAAATTTACCAAACATTCGCGCAAGAAAAATATTTGCAAACATCGCCATACAAAATGTTTACAGTTACAGAAAGTATACTATTTACATAATTTATTTTTATCATTTAAAAATAAATGGAATAACTGATTGCAACAAATTTTAAGATCTATATAATTTTTGGATGTTTATTTAAGGATAGTTTTTATAAAAATTTTCAACTGTTCTAATAAAATCTAACAAGAATTTATTTTGTAAAAATAAATAGCATAAATGTAGAATTTTTATCTTTAGATAAAAATTCTACATTTGTGATATCAAGTGGCATAACGGTGATTAAGTTGAGTTGAGTAGTCACCTTGATAGTCACTGAATGACTCTTTTTTATAGGAATCATTACGGCCAAAATTCAACTCGCTGTAACTTTGGTCCTAAATTAAATATTATTAATCTGATAATTATATTCGAGAAAAGTAGTCGATAGGACACCGAATGCCAAATTTGAAGTTTCAATTTCAATTAATAATAGAACTAGAGCAGTTTACAAAAATCGGAAAAAAAGGATCGTTTTTCTCCTCCTCCTCCTCCTTCTCCTCCTAAGACACTTCTGCAGATCTCATCGTTCAACCGTTATCAATGAAATTTAGAATATAAGTATTTCTTAGATTAACTGAAGTCCTCTGAAAATTTTAGCATAATCGAATCAAAATAAAGGAAGAAATTGACGATCCGGTTTCCATAAATATTTCTACATATTGCATTGTTTAACCGATTTTCACCGAATTTGGAATATAGGCATATCTTAGCTCAGTTAAAATCTAAAAGTTTTGGCCCAATTGGTAAAATTAAAAGATATAGAAGAGGATGATTTTTTTCTCTAGAAATATCTCAATAAGGTCAATCGTTCAATCGATTTTGAACAAATCTGGAATGTAAATGTTACTTATATTAATTAAGTCTTTCTGAAAAATACAAATGCAATAGGACCAAAATGAAGAAAGTAGACGATCTTTTCATCACGAACTCTCTACCGATCTTCTAAAGAGGGCATTTGACGATATATTAACATATTACTAGAATTCTCTCCCAGAAAAATGGTTTTCATCTAAAGAATAAATGATATCTCATCAAAGGCATCTAATATGTAAAAAAAAAAAAAAAATGGGACAAGTATTCGTACAGTACTACGAAATTAGGATATTTGTTACAAATTAGATGTAGCTACCTGGTTGACGATTTAAGAAAATAAAACAATAACATCAACCAAAATGAAGGAGTATTTGGTTCATTTTTTACATATTAGATGTTTTTATTGGGGTATTCAGTATATAAATGCAGAATTATATTTTTGTGCATCTAAAATTAATC
>WUQG02421575.1:0-15141 GCA_011317285.2 Androctonus mauritanicus | reverse complement strand
TGGGCTATTCTAGTCTTCCACTCTCTCCTATTACTCGCCAAATCCTCACTAATTCTCAACTCCTTTAAATTAGTCCCAACTGCTAATTCCCAACACTTCTTTGGCTTGCCTGTATCTCCGTTTTTTCCCAAGTTGATATTTAAGTTCTTACTACTTAATAAATGACTGATCTCAAAAATAATTGATCTCATATTTTGAATGTTCCATTTTTTGCTAATTTTTTTTAAAAACCTCAATTAATATATGACCTTTAACTATTCTCATGTGTAAACGTTGTGATTTCTTGATATAAGGTAAAGAAAATTTGTATTTTTTTCATTTGTTCTCTAGTTACTAGGACATGGTCAAATCTCCCATCCCTTGGGGAGAGATGTGCCAAATCTAATTTTTTTTAAATTTTACTTTTATGCTTACATTTATTAAGGTATTGAAATGACAAAACACTCAAAGTGTAGTCAAATAATAAGGCTATATTATGACATAAATATAAAATCGTTGCATCTCATACGTTAGATTTTATGGGCTTTCAAGTAAAACAGGATTCAACTCTCCCGAACTCCCCCTAAATATTATGATATGCTATTCATTTTACTAATCATAATTCGATATCCTGAATTGTTTGCATAATCTCAATAATAGGAAATCAAGTTTGAGCTAAACTATTTTTCAAATTAAATGGAGAATATTCAACATACTTTAGCAGTTATTTTCGAAACAATATAAAATATAACCCACATAAAATTAAAACGTATATCTTAGTAACTAATATTTATACTAATAAGAAAACACTATATATTCATGAACATTTTTAATTTTCTTACCTATATTGTTAGACTCCAGGAACGATATAGGAGTACGTATGACAGAGTGAAGCATGTTTTTATGAAGATTTATAGAAGATTTCCAACACATAGTGAAATATGCAATGGCGGTGATAACAGATGAAATAATTAATCCAAATATCAGACCCGAATAAACGAATAAATAAAGCATTTCATTTTCATGCGAAAATTTATCTGTGCACTTGGTTTTGTTGTTTGAATCAAAATTGAATTTATAATCTTCGGAGGATTTGTTCTTTATAATGAAATGAGATTCTTGATTTGTCCTGTAATTAAAAAATTATATTTTCTTATATATTGAAATAAATAAAGAAATGTCTTTTCTTTTCCTTACAGCCTTTATTATATCATCAAACTCATAGTGTTCATTCTGGATTATCCTAAATATTGAAATATTGAAACTTGCTGGAACTCTGAAATTAAAATACCTTAAGAATCAATTTTAATCGTTTTGTATTAAAAAACCGAATTCTTCAATATTATATCGCTATATCTTTAAAGAGAGTGAGTATAAATATTAAATTAAATCATCTATTAAGTACAGCATTTATAGTATAATTCGACTACATAGCTGCTGGGAAGATCTAATTGATTCATTGAAACAAGTGTAAGAAGTTAATCCTCTGTTGCAAATTTAATTTTATTAATAACATCTAATAGGTAAATAAAAACAGATGGAAGAATGAGAAAATACAAATTACGATAAGCTATATATCATATTTAGCTATATGCATAACTGTCGAGTGATAATCTGAACTAGTTTCATTGGGTAGACCGCCATAACATATTAGTGTATGTTAAAATTAGATTGAAGTAAATATTTGTGGCAATAATTTTGACTGTTTTACAATAACGCTTACATCTTTTTTTACTTCTTCTCGTTTATAATGATTGTTTAAATATTTTAAATTGTACAATAATCATTTGACTTTAATAAAATTAGCCATTTAAATCTCTTTAAAGCTTATAAGATGTTTATGATTCCCTATGAGTTCTCTGATATAAATATCAACCAGCTGTAAAAAGTTTGGTTTTAAAGCACACAAATAAAATTCATCTATTAGAATATTTGAATTAGAACAACAGAACACTATAAAAGAATTATTGTGATGGTTTTGGAGCTGGACTGAAATGACGATAACGGCTTACTTCGCATCAAACTGAGTGAATGCTTGAAGACTTGGGCCACAGACGATTATTCTCCGACCTTTGTTGAGAGCAAACTGCTCGTGTGCTTTAGAATTTTGTCTCTCGTGCTTTCGTGTTCTTCCCCTTTTCTAGACCGAAGTATATATATTCTTATGCAGCCGCTGTGCGGATAAGAGGTTTCCTGCGATTGGAGGGCAAATAATTAGCGAATGTGCCACGTTGATATGAGTTCTCTTTTTTCTAATTTGGTATTGATAAAAAAGTTAGATAAGGTTTTCTTGTTTCAGCGGAAACGAATTTTTACTTCATTATTGGTAAGGAAACAAAACTTTTTAACAGAATTATTAAAGTAATAGGTGACAAACTTGGTCCATTCGGACCGAGTTTAGGACACACATGAGGGTTGAAAATGGGGTGAAATTTTACAGCTCTATTTTAATTCTAATTTCCATATACTAATTTAATACTCAGTTTCTTAAAATGCTAATATATTATATATTAGTATTTATATTCACATACTCACCCTAACCAGTGACTGTGTGAATATACAATAGATTTTCATCCATAAGCGAGAGATTCGTTTCCGATCCCTATTGTCTGAACATTTTCCTGAAGATCTAAACACACCATTATTAATTGAAAAATTGTCCCGTTCAATTGAAAAGCCATAAACAAAAAGTATTATAGATATCTGATGATCAAAATCTCCTTCATGGCATATAATGTTACATAAGCTAAACTAGAGAATACTTTTAACGCAAACTCATAATTTCAAGAATTTCTATTTATACGAAATTAAACATTAAGATTACATTCTAACTGCTATCGATATTAAAAGACCTTTTCCATTCTATTGTTATTAGTTGTTTATTGTTTATTTTGATAATTACTAAATAGTAATATTTAATATTAATTACCATATAACGACCCAGTAATCACTGCCATTAATCAATGCTTGTGTGATAAGAAACATGAACAGTACTGAAAATTGATAGATCTTTCCTGTTCCAGCATTAATATAATCCATGTAGGCAACAACTCTTCTAGATATTTCTTCTTCCTTTTCTGGAACTATTTTTTCAGAATTACTTGTGACATCCTACAGTATAAAATAAAAATTTAATTAGTGTAAAATATTTGTGAAAGAAATAACGACCGATAAATTTTAAATAAGGAAGCTTCAATCTTCAACATTGATTAGATTTGATTGATATTCATTGATTGAATATTGACTAGATTACAGAAAATGCGAATATATATTTAAGCAAATTAAATATTTGATTAAAATAATTTAAAAATTCATCATATTATTTCCGATGAGAAATAGAGAATTCAACGAAACCTACAAAATTTATTAAATGAATTTGAATAACAACCACGTTTGTTCATTTATCCAGACATTTTTAAAATTATATTTGAGCATATTTATTTGAAAATTCTAATTATGCAATCTTCAAACAAGGTCACGTGCATTATAACTGAATATCAATAATATCATTGTTATTATTGATATTGATTTGTGATACGAAGTCATCGTCCTTTCTTTTACCTATCAATAGAAAACTTTCCTATCATAGGACATTCCAGTTTAGGGAAGTACATTACTTGAAAATAAAACCAAAATTTCGAAAAAATTTTATATACGTAAACTAATTTACCTGTTTTATTTCTTGCTTAATTTTCGTTTTTGTCTTAAAACCTTGCTTACTACTTGGTTTGAATGACTGAGAATTACTAATTACACTTGTGTCAAGAGATATTTCTGAAATTAGTTCATCTTCCTTGTATGTTGTTGATTTTTCATTATTTATTGCTATGTTGATACCTAAATCTGTCAGTTCACTGTAAGTACCTAATGCTTCTACTTTGCCCTATGAAAAACAATATGTTTTGTAAAATATTATTTATTAACATAGAGTTAATTATAAAAAAGATAAAAGTAGAAAAATTAATTTCTCATTTTTTGGTTTACTGTACATTTAAATGAAACAGATAATGTATACTTAATACATGAATCCCTCGATTTATTTAGATCCGTAATTTTTTTCGTGTTTCCAGATGAAACTTATTAATTATAGATGAAATTATTCTCTATATTATTTTATGTTGCTCTTATGTCGTTAATAAATTAGTACATAAATTAATAATAATAAGCATTATAATTACAGGGTTTTCTTGCATCCGAACATGACCTTCCTAATTCATTCCCTCCATCTCGGATTCGGATTCAATACTGGTTCTAATGGTTAGCGAAGTGAATCATTCCCATCGATTTATATCGAAAAATAACTGAGCTATGTCGAAATCTATATCAATTCATCCTGGAGGATTTGCAATCATTTCCAAGTCCCATAAAGCTAGGTTTCTTCAAGAAAGATTTGAGCTTCTCTCTTTGAACTGATTTTATACTTAAAATCTACTCTATTACAGATATAAGCGATCGAAGTGAATGCTAGAACAACATTGCCGTTTATTATGAACTCTTGTAAGGAAGCAGCATAAAAAAATAAATAAAGAACTCATCACACATATGTTTATCTATTTTCTTCTAATTATTCACAATTCGGATGCAACTACAATAGTCGATCCTGGATTTGTCAAAAAGGAAATCATATGTTATAACTGCAAACGTGTTTTTTAAGTTGATAACGAAAACATTCGATTTGGTATACTCCAACGATGAGAAACTGAAACTCGAAATTTAATTAAAATTCGAAAAGTATGCTGAAAGCTGGGCTTCAGCTGGACATGATGATTTAAAAATTGAAAATTCAGTTTTTGGACTCAAGCTACTCAAGATTTCTAAGAACACAAACAAATATGCAACAAATAGAAATAAAAAGAATAAAGATGAGACTTGGCCACAATTAGGTAAGCCTGAGAGAAAAAAGATGTATATATATATATATCTTGCGAGGTTCAGTTCTTGATATTCTTAAACCAATATCAAAGATTTGTTCAATGAAATTTCCATATTGGAATTAGCCATTATCCAAATGGCCACATTATAGTTCAAGAAAGAATGTGGGTTTCTGATTAAAATTCGATTTGATTTGTCAGGCTTCTGATTTTTCTTAAATCTTTTATCAATACAAAATATATATATAATTTTCTTTATTAAATATTTTGCTCTGGAACTAATTACTACATTTCGATATTGCGTTTATGGGAAATGCGGTATCAATTAATATCATCTTCAATAATATTTTCTGTCTGTGAGACACAAGAGACATAATTGTAGGAATATGTATAGTCCTTCTGGAATTACTGTATATTTATTACTAATATACTGTTTTACAGAAAAGTCAGATATCAACTATCTTTCTCTCCAAAACTATAATTTATCAATTAAAATACAATTGAATAAATGATTATCTAACATACTGTATATAATCTATGATACATTTATTTAGAAGACAATGTATTTTGTATTTAATTAATATTTACAAAGGAGTATAAAGGAAATTAGTATAGAAGTGAGTTCGGTTATAATGTATTGAAAAAGGTTTTTGTTAAATCTAAAAGAAATTTAATGAGAGGACAGACGAAACTTTCACCTCTTTCAGTACAATAATTTTACTGGCTGCTTTTAAGAACTGAGTTTGGTGAGTAACTAGTATTGTGACTTTTTCTTTTAGGTACTCCATAATGCATCTGTTAATCAAAATCAATGAATTTGATTATTGAAAGTTTATTTCTGCTTTATGGAAAATATGAAACTAAAAATACTTTTCGAATATATGTTTTGCTACAGGAGCATCGACAGCACTGAGTGGATCATCTAAAATGTATATGTCGGCGTCTTGATATAATGCTCTGAAACAAATATGTATTTTTATGAATATTTTAGATGCCATGAAAATTGTTAAGAAATGCTTTACCTAGCCAGATTGATTCTTGCTTTTTGACCACCACTCATGATTCTTCCTCTTTCTCCAACCAGAGTAAGATCTCCTTCTGGAAGATCATTAATATCCTTGAAACATAAAATAAAAAATGAATGTTAGGATATAAATTTATGTTTTATCATTAATATTTTTTAAATAATTGTTTTTCAAATGAATTATTTTGTTAGAAATTTCATCTGGTGTTATAATTAGTTAAAATATTCATAGCTAAACTGAAATACTGGTGTAAAACATTAATTAGGAAATCAACATTTTTAAATGTTTCCTGCAATAAATTTCCAGCATTTTCTTAGGCAATAATTCAGTATATTCTATTATAGAATGTTATAAATCAATCATTGATGGGTAATTTTTTGAAGAATTATTTTTTATCTAAGAGAAATACTGGATCACATGCATAAATGTTCTATCGCTTCAATTCAGCTTTTAGAATTTCAGTCGACCAATCGGATAATTATTGACAATTGTTTCATGTTTTCAGCATAATTTGGATTTGATCATCTAATTTAATTTAAATTTATAGCTAATATTTTTTTTAGTCATTAATTAATATTGAGAATTGTGTTAATTTATAAATATAGCTAGAACTTTTTCGTAATTCCAACATAAAATATACTATACGCTTTAATCCTAATAAGGATCAAGTTGGCGTAATTGATGTAACTTCTCGCATGGAAAACAAAATTTAAAGAATATTAATTACTGTTTTATAATGCTGTTGGAAAACCAAGCTATGTAATGTGAATATAACAACTCAGAGGTCAGTAAATAAAATTTAGATATTATCTAAATGTGAGATTTTGATATCTAATTAGATGTAGATATAAACCGGTTCAGTTGGAAAGAAGAAATTTATAACAAAAACATTTATTATAGTCCAACGTCGACATTTGAAGTACCTGTAAGATTGTTCTTTTATAAATAATGATCGATATAAATCGATCGCCAAACAGTATTTGTAAATTTCCGTTATTTTGTTGCAATCTATTTCTAACCACTATGGTTTGCATCAAGGTAACCAGTATAGTTTGCATCAACCAGTTTTAGATTACAGTTACCTTCACGCATTTTTAAAAACCGGTTTTTTGGATATTTGGATAATCAGGCAATCTTTGTAACTAGAAAACAAGATTACGTAATCGTTCAGTGGACATTTTATGTTTTTCTAAATCATATTTTCTGATGAAAAATATTAAATGAAATAAAAATTAATAACTTATATTTTGTGCAGATTTTAATTATTTTATTTGTTTTTTATTTGGTTTATTTGGAGTATCTAATTTTCATTTTGTTATAGACTATTATATTTTTTGTAGTTCTACAAATATTAAAATATTCTAAAAAATTTTAAATAAGTATAATTCGTTTTTACTACTGTATTTTGCTTTTTCTTTGTTTTTTTACATATAAAATATAAAAAACAAAATATAAAATAAGTATATATCTTATATATTTTTTTCGAACATTCGAAAACCGAATTTAATCGGTTTTTCTAAATAGCGAAATTCAAAAACCAGTGTTTTCGAACCTCGTTTCTGTATAAACCTATTAAAAATGAAGGTTCTTCTTTACAAAAGAAACTCATTCCAGATTGGATCTCTTCCGAGACAGTTTTCAATAATCAGTTTTAATTAAACAATTTTTCAACCTATCTTTATAGTAATAATAATATTGAAAACAGCTATAAATTATGGTAAAATTAACTAACTTTTTATAAATTTTAACTGAATTTTTGAACGAACAGAAGACGGCTGATCTAGTGGAAATGTATCTTCGTTAGAGAAATTGAGCAAAAATGTAAGTAATAATATTTGATGTTTTCAACTTTTCCCTTCATTGGTGTTGTTGAAAATGTTGACATATTTTCACTCTTTCTAGTTTGGAATTAAGCACCCTACAAATCCCTCAATAATACTATTGAGTTTTTCCTTGTAAATGTTTGTTGTGGTTACGCATAGAACTATTTAATAAATTTTCTCAGTCTCAATATTTGCTTAAATATTGTAATAAAAAAATAAAATTATTATTATTTATAATGCTTGAATATGCTATTTTTTCAACTACCTATACTGATACGACTTAAAAATTCATTACTGACTTAAATCTCCAACGATAATTTTATTCAAGAATCGCTTTTTTTCAATGAACTATGAATTTGAATGAACTATGAACTATGAAATTTTAATAAATTGCAACTAAGTTATTTTTGTTATGTGCAAAAATATATATCTACAGGATAATTATTAATATTTTCAGCGTTTCTTTTTTTGTAGTTAGAGTAGTTTTGTATATCTAGAGACAATTATTTTTTGTAACAGAATTCTAAAATGATTTTAGCTGGAAACGTAATTTATATATTTAATTATTTATTCGATAATTATTAAATAATATTAAACTGATGATTCTTCCGAAGCATTGGTAAAAATATATGCTGAAAAATTTTTGGAGCCATCATTAACTTCTTTAAATTGACTTTTTCCTTTTTTAATCCCCTCTCCAATAAGGAAACTACTAAGGCTGGCCGCAGTCTAGTCGATATTGCAGCAATCAGATCGATTCGACGTTGAATCAAAATCGTACGTACAACTTTTCATTGCATACGCATTGCAGCGATATGTACTGTACACCTCCGACGAAGAGGTGAAGTGAGTAATATTCCGAACATCAAACCTGTTAGATATTTGGTGCGATGGAACATGCGCAATGAAACCTTTGGAGAACTGAGCATGTGTATTTGTATATCATTATTCAGCACATGTGCTTTTCGATCAAGTTAATGTTGAAATCATGGAAAGTAAAGTGTAGTTCACTAGACTCTAGAAGACAAAAGTTTCTTATAGATTTTCATCAGCGATAAGTATCAGCTATTTCAGTTAATAATTTAAACCAGCGATTCTCAACCTGATCAACAGGTTGAGAATCGCTGTGGCTTCAGTTTTAAATCATTTTAGTTAATGATTTAAACAGCAAAAGTCACCTCAGATTAAACATTTATACGTATACCGTATTTGCTAGATCACAAGATACTTTTAGGATTCGAAAAATCCAGAATATTTTAATAGAAATATTCTACTGAATTTAATTGAATACGACGCCATTACTCGATAGGTAAACAATTGTTCGAGAAATGTTGATAGGCTGTGAAAACAACGTCATGAATGACGTCGATTTAACAACTTCGTCAAAGATCGCAGCTAGCGATGTTTTATGAAATGGTCAGGTGGCTAGAGAAATTGCATCTGACCTCAGATCACAGTCGATGCCATCGACTAATTTGCAGCCGGCCTAAGGAACGAAATCAGTTTCAACCACAGGCTGTACCCACAACCGTGGAAGGGCGCCGTATAGTGAAGGAGTGGATTAATGGGCTGGGTCCAGAACTCCGAAAATACTTTTCAGGAGATGCGAATCAGCATCTTCATGCGTGACACGCAACAGCATTATCATAGGTCATCCGGCAGCCAAATCAAACTGTTTTTCGTCAGCAGATGATGCCACTTTCTACTCCAGAAGAATATTAACTGGCGGAGCGTAAAAAGCCCTTCCGCAGCCTGTGGAAGGACAGGACAACCGGTGGAGGAATCAGCTGGATTGTGGAGGACAGGAAGGTCAACGAGTCAAACTGGTTAAACGTCTCAAACTTTCATTCATAATACATGGTTTATTATTTTTATCGAAAACAGTTTTTTAATAAATCATATTAAGAACAATTATCTAGAATTTCTGAGATTTAATTACTGCATAACGAAACATAGTTGTTTATTAGAAATGTTTGTTTTCTTATGTTAATTAATACATATAGAATAGGATGAAGTTACCTTTTCTAATGCAGAAATATTTAGCACTTTCTTGTAATTCTCTTCACAGTAAACATCACCAAGTAATATATTTTCTTTGATAGTTTTACTGAAAATCCAAGGTTCCTGTGAAGCGTACGATATTTTTCCTTTCACTCTTAATTCTCCAGAACTAATTGGAATTTCTCCTAGCATGGCCATTAATAAGGATGACTGTTGATAAATTTAAATGAAAAAAATAATTAATGCTACTCATGATGTTCTACAAAATGTACAATAATTTAAAATTCGATATACTTTGATTATTTCAAATTGCTATCTGTGTTAAATTTTATTCTATTTACTGTTTGGTTAAGAATTTTTTATATATACAATACTTAATGAATATACACTAATTTTCAAGAAATACGTTCACTGTTATATCATATAATTTATATGTCATAACAAGAATAATTAAAGGATTTCCAACTATCATATTCTGCCTATATCTGTGTATACTGTATATACTCATACTTATTTATTATACTCTAATCATACAATTGTGTATAATAAGAGTCCTCATAAAGCAACCCAGTGAATCAAATATATATACATTCAAATAATATTAAGTAATACAATTAATATAATTAGTAGCAAGTTTTAGAAAAAATGAATTTGTTATAATTATGTCCGAAATCTCACAGTCATATTCCCTGTGACTTTGATTTATTTTCTAAATTCAAGATACGAGGCGTTCGTTTCCATGCATTTTCTGACATTATGCCTGCGGTCCACCACTCCATCAGTGATATAAACACGTTTGAGGCTGTCGTGGACAATGCTAGAGAGCATATTATGGGACCATAAAAGTAAATCTGTGCTATCCACTTCCTGTGCTAATCTGTACCATTGTGACCACTATTAAATTTAAAGCATTTGAATAAATTATGCAAATGCTTTAGAATTATAATGGAATAATGTAGTTTTAAAAATTTAATAAAATATAGCGAAATCACAAATATTGCTCAAATTAACTTTTTCTATATAATATGCTCAGCGGCACCACTTTAATCGCAGAAAATACAAAAGTTTCAAATGTATTCGAATACACAATACTTGTTTAAGATACTGTAGGGAATTTTATCTGTAAATAGAATGTTTGGTAAACAATCAAACAAATTAACTAATAGTTTTAACCGATAATGATTAAATATTTTGAAAACCTAAATTTAAACTCGTGCAAATGTATGCAAATTTCTATATAAAATAGTTCAGTTAATGTTATTATATAAAATAAAATTGATGTTTTTCGTGAACATTCGAATAAAAAGTACATTGTTGTGAGAATCTGTTATACGCTCTCGAAGATTTTCACGATCATTTGTTGCGAAGGGAAAGAATTAATTATATTGAAAATTTTTTCCCTATCTATACATATATAGTTAGTTAAATATATATGCAAAATATTTATCTCCCACGGAACGAAAAAATATTTAATATAATGTTGTATACAAGGTGTCCAGAAAACGACACCACAGTTTTAAAAAAAATATATCAGAAAAACGGTTAGCGCCAAAAATTTATTTCTTATGGCATATTTGTTTGATAAGGATTAAAATTTAAATCTCATGTTCATTTTGTGTAGGTCAAGAAACATCGATATGTGGCGCCGCACATGCTCAATCTTTTGTGTCCATTACAGGCATTCAATAAAATTTAAACTACAATATTTTCCAAATGTCGACCATCAGCGGCAAACGAACATGTGTTCTTAGTCGAATAACAAAATTCGCTGCAACCTTTAGCTATGTGTCGATTGGAATGACACATGCATCAGTGATTAATTATATAAACTACTCAAGTGTTTTGAGATTTTTGCTGTACAGGTTCTTTAAACCGCCCCATACAAATAATAATTTAGGATTGACTGCAGGTCGGTTATTTTTCATACTACACAAATGTAATACGACTTAAATTTTATCCCTTCACACAAATATGCAGTAAGAAATAAATTTTTATCATGTAACCGTTTTTCAAGATTTTAGTTCTATTTAACATGTATATACTTTGAGGAAAAACATCGCTGCATCAGGCTGACATTTCTCATCATCTACAATTACACCGCATTAAATCACGTTAATTATACTATATACTGTTCATAAGATCGAAATATAAATAATTAATGTAAAAATAATCACAATTTTATACCTTTCCTGATCCAACAGGTCCAATAATAACTAACAATTCTCCAGGTTGAGCATTTAATGTGATACTTTTCAATGTTGGCTCCGAATCCTTAGAAAGAAATATTAAAATTTTTAAAATTATAATAAAAGTATAAATATTGAAAAAAGTATAAATATTGAATTCATAAAATAGAACAATAAAATATTTATCTGTTAACAAGCGAAGATTTTTATTATTCTCTCTTTTGAATACTAATATTATATTTTTATATGGCACTTTATATGTTTATCAATACAAGACAAAAATAAGATGCCCGTATCCTTGTAACAACATCAGTTATACTGAAAGAAAATAACAGAAAAACAGAAATAAAAACCGTCAAATGCCATCAGTCCGACAGCAAGAGACTGCCATCCATCCCTAGCTCAACATACTATATCAGATTTCTGTACAGTCACTATTCATACACATACGCCTCTTAAAAACACTTTGAGACACATATTTACTCAAATATTTATTCATTTGTTCTCTCAAGTCTTACTTGGCATTATTCTCCCATATATATTCTCTACACACTGAACATATACTTGCTTTGTTAATTAATCTTCACTCATTTGCTGCACTTGATCAAACCTTCTGAAAATCGATTTACATGCTGCATCTTTCACTTACCTTTTCACTCTACACTGATGTCGTATTCGTCATTCCAAACGCAAGCATCGTCATTCCTTGTTCATTCTCGGAGTAGCGTCATCAGACAAACAGTACACACACTTCAGTCCACCTTCATTCTGAGCTTAATCACAGCAGTTTCCCTCACACATGCATATATGTATAGGGACACCGGGGCTAATTGTTACTACTTCAATTTTAAAATTTTTTTATATTTTTCTATTGCTCCTAAAGCATTGAAATTTCCAATAGTGAACAAACACATCTTTGGGCACTTTAAATATTGTTTATTTGAATAACTGCATATTTTGAACTTAAAAATTTTGAATATTTGGAAATCGAAAAATGTAACATTTTGCCCCACAACGGAACAAGATTAGTTACATTTGCCGACTTCCAATTAGTTAAAATTAGTTATCTTCGTCATCAGAAAAAGAGTAATCCAATTAACAATGTATGCAAACATAAACTGGGTCATTTCCTCCACAGCATTCCTGAGCCCATTTTCTTACAAACTGTATATTGAATCCAATTTTGCCCTCTTTTACTTGTCGAATATGGTTTAAAACATATAATACAAAGACAATCTTCATCTTCACTGTCTGCATTCATTTCAGGCTCTTTTGGCTTTTCCTCTTCTTTAAAAATTCAGTTGGAATTTTTTTCTTGCTCTTGCATGCTTTTTTTTATTTTTCTCTCACATCTTGCTGTTTCTTCTTCCTCTAGTATTTATTTTATTGGTGTATCAGTTAAGATGAGTGAATCTATTTTTTTCCTTCTGTTGTTAGATTTTCTTGGAGAAAATTTAGGGTAAGGTCTTATATCTTCGGGGCTGAATTTGTTCTTTTCATTCGTCTCCATGTTTCTTTCAGGCATTTGATCTAATGATGTTGATAGACCACTGGTTGATGGCAGACTTATGTTTTCTGTGTAGGTAGGTCTAGTCATTGGAATAGCAGTTTTGAAGAACACTGTTGAGAGCCATAATGAATCCTATCGGTAACATTGGAAGAGAGAAAATCTTGTTCGGATACACAGTGCGATTGATGGCCATATGCTTGCTTTTTGAAAAACCAGCTGTTATGTTTTTGGGAGTCAGTGCATTTGAAAGAGTGCCTTTAATAATCTCAGGGATGTCATAAATTGATACTGTATATCCAGGATGTGAATTCATCCAGACAGAACATGCGGCGTAATAAAATATTTTAAAAGGGCCATAGACACTTGGATCAAGGGGTTGAAAGCGATGAGAAGTATGAGGCGGGAAAGAGAGAAGTATGATGTCATTCTTTTTGCTAAAGTCTAACATTGCAATCGACAAGTGTGAAACATGGTTGTCCAATAAAACCAGCACTGGATAGTTCACAGAAGATGATACGTGTTTATGGAAATATTCCTTGAATTTCCAAAAAATCGCTGCAGATATCCATCCACTGGGAAGGGCAGCGCCAATACTTCCAAATAGTGCAGAGTTAATGAAGTGATGTTTAAAATTGACCCGAGTTAAAATGAAAAATGGGGAACTGAGTTTTCCAATTGCTTTATTGCAATCTCAATATTTACGGTTGTCCCATTTTTTGCTGAGGTCATTCTTCCGACTTGTTTCTTGCCTCGTTTTTCCATAATCTTTATAAGTTTCTGCGCTGTTTTGACTCCCGTCTCATCAATATTCCAAATTTTATGCGCTTCAAATTCATACTTTTTAAAAATATCATCCAAATTATCGTAAAACTTATTAATATTATGTTGACTGAAGCTTGTAGCTCTGGCAAGACTTGTAGCCTCAGGTGTTCGTAACGGTAGTATTCGATGTCTCTTCAAATAACTCAGTAACCGGTCTACGGAAGCCTTTTTTTAACCCACTTTTTAAGATAGTTAACTTTATAAGCAACACCGCATTCGTAAGCTAGTGTTCTCACATGTTTGGAAGTCAAGCCATAGTAAATTCTGCTGCTATGAATAATACATTGTTCTAATTTTGCTTCTAAATCATCCGAAAACGCCTGCCTATGTCTAACATAACTAACACATTTTTTTGCAGAACTATCCTCATACTTCTATTTCGTTTCAGATATCGCTGAAGAGTCATGAAATTTATTTTATGGATGTTTGCAGATTTTCTGTGAGAGAATTTTTTTCTGTAATATCTCTTGCTGCTTTTTCGTATACATCTTCGCTTATTGAGCCTCTATTAGGTTATTTTGTATGTTCGTACCATTCTGTAATGAGAAGAAACATGATATTTCATAGGGGTGGGGCAAGTTATTACAATGTAACAACTTGTGCCTTCTACGATGTAACAATTAGCCCCGAGTGCAGCTATTACATTTAACTCTGTCCTAATCGTTAACTAAGAAATGAAAGTTCTTGTTGTTCTTTATCTAATCTAGTTTGTAATCCATGTTTGAAGTTCCGTCGTTTTTCTTTCAGCTTTGAAAATCTTAATAAAATTTCATCATATGAGTGATCAGTCAAGCGATGATATAATCTTGGTGGAGCGGCTCGGTTTTGAGGATCTCATATATTCCTTTGAACCACTTCGTCAGACTCCTAACTTCTGGTCATTATGACAAAATTGAACTTCCAAAATCCCTAAATAATCACTGG
>WUQG02421564.1:0-15141 GCA_011317285.2 Androctonus mauritanicus | reverse complement strand
CAGATCATCAAATTGCATACTTGTCTGGAAAATGTTTAAACTGTTAGTATTATGCATTAATGCAATGTTTAAAATTTTAAAAAAACTATAATTCCGACGGAAAAAAAACTTTTTCTAAACAACATTTGAAGTCGGCTACTCGAGGCAGTAAGCAGATGCTCAACCAATGCGGCTATCAGCCGATTAGCACTTATTCTTGTCAGTTTAAAGCACGTGACGAGCTCATCCCAGAAGTATACCTCCCTCCCTATTCTCAGTCAGAAGGGACGTATCCATTTTAATCTGCTTTGATTCTCGATATAAGTACCTGACTTTATACTTGATCAACTTCTGGTAAGTTCAGCTCCTACGAGGTAGGTGAAAAACATTTTGCAACCGATTGTACAGTATATGAATCAGTTCAAATATCTTCAATAATCTATAATTGTAGAATATAAAAAAAATTTATATTCTTCAATTATCAGTATCCAATATTATATTATGGAATACTTCAAGTTATTATACTGTTTGAATATACTGTAAAGTATTAATTTTACTGTTCTGTGATGCTGTGATAAAGATTACATCTTTATTTAGTTCTTCTGATAATCCTTGCAAAGTTTTAGGAATTTTTTATTTTTTTTTTTATATCAAATCAGAACTCTACTCACGAGTTTAATTCCGAAGTTATGCAGTATTAGGCATTTAAAGATAGTTTGATTTGATTTTCTTGAAAGCGAATCCTCTTTAAAAAAAAAAAAAAGAAAAAGAAGCATGTTAGTGTAATGAATAGAGTGAAGAAATATATTAAGGAAGACACTTTTCTTTTTTTGTAAATATAGTCTATGAAAATAATTCTATTGTAGAAAAAACTAATTGTTTATGAAAAAAGATACCTTAGAAGATAGTCTCTTTTTAAAAAACTCCGAAAAAAGTTTGTCTTTAATAATTTGCGATTCCAGTTCTTTATTAAAAATGCATAATAAAAAACTGTTCATTAGCCTCGTTTTGTTTACTTGAAAGTATGTTACGATAATTTTGTAAACAATATAGCAACGAAAACGCCATTTAGAACTTCTAATAAAAATATAATAAAAATTATATCACATTAATAATTATAGAGTAAGTTTATTTCAAAACGATTTTAATGTCTCATTGGAAATATTAACTATATCAGATATTAGTAATAGATGACATTATTTTATTTTATAAAATAATAATTTAAGGCGCAATAAAATACTATGGTTAAAGCATGTATCAATATTGTATCTTGAATGGCAACAAATATTTGAAACAAAATAGGATACAGTTTTTCTCTCCATATACAATATTCGCTAGTTAAGGTTATGCTGCTTCGATCGAAGTTTTGGTTCACTGCAATCCCTAACCATATAAAAGATTATGCTCTTTTTAAATAAATGGATTTATATCATTCAAAAACATTGGAGTACAGATAGTACTATAGTTATATAACTATCTATGTCGAGATAAACTGTTATCACTTTAATAATCTAACGTGATCTAGCGGCAATTAAATATTTCTTTAAAATTTAATAAAATAAATAAAATAACTTTAAAATGTTTTAATTAATTGTTAATTATTTTTGATAATTTTGAAAATTTCATTTATTATATATTATCACTGGAATTTAAAAGTATTTAATTTAAAAAGTATTATCGATTGATAGCCAATGGCTTCTGTAACATAATTATGTATCGAACTTATGAGGATTGTTCTAATGTTGAGATAGAGATAATATCTGACGTTGTTGAATTTTTAGTATTGCATCACTTATTTATTGTATTTCTGTTTTAATTGTTTATTATTAGCATATTCTATTCATAATTAATAATGAACATTTTATCATATGTTGATTTATTAAATCAAATTAGTTGAGGCCAGATTCTATATTTATAATATTTTTCTTTTAATTAGATATGTAGACTTATAAATATATATGATTTTTATTAAATTTTTGGCAGAATAAAGTATCTATATGTACAGGTGATCGAAATAAATATATCTGGTTTTTATGCCGCTTAATATTCAAACGTGTAACTGAATTGTATGAAAGCTATTTTGAAGGAGAAGCAGATTTCTTCCAGTTGCCCAAACTCATAAATAATTGAAACTGGAACATTCAATCAAATGGATTAAAGCTAAACTGACAATGGGAAAAGAGAGTTTCTTAATTAAAATTATCTAATTTTTTCAACTATAAACATTACCTGAATTTTGATTTGATATTGTGAAAATTCGATTTTAATGTGAAATAAATCGTTATTTCTGCCTCATAAAAAACCTCATAAAACAAAAATTAAGAGAAATAAAGGCATTCAAACACCTGTATATAAGATATATCTTATATTTTATGTTATGCTCACTTTATTATGCGTAAATGTTATTTATTATCCACAATCACTTTAAAAACCTCAAGAGAAATATTTTATAAAAACTAAAATAGAGTAGTTAACTTTATGAAATATACAAGTTTTAGAGATGAGAACTTTTCTCACTTAATTATCAAATAATTTTTCTTCGATAAAATCCTTTTAAAATGTTTTCTCTCAAAAGAATGAAAAAATAATAATACTACAGTCCACAGTACCATAATTTAATATATTTAAAATATTTTGAATATAATAAAATATTAACTTTTTAGAAGAAAAGTTTTAAATTCATATTTTATTGACTGTTTCTGTTTAAAAATTATATTAGACAGAAAGTATACAATATACTTTCTTTCTGTTAGAGATAACTTTCGCAAAATCAATTATTGATCCAGTTCTCTGCAAGATTATTAAATTTGAGATTATTGAATTATCTAGTGTTATTGGAAAACAACGCATTAACCTTCAGGTAAAAGAGAATTCTCTTATCGCAAAACAAATTACAGTAGATCCTAATTTATAAGTGAGTTATGGCTAACGCTTTTTTCCATTCTAAAATAATTCTTTCGAAAATATTATTTGAAAAACTTGTACAATATTTGAGTGATGAAAAAACAAAAATGGGAAATTCGGAGGTAATCTTTAATCGATAAATAGGTTTTAAAAATGCTGACAATAAAAATATCAATAATGACACGAAATAACAATTTGATAAACTGAAAAAGTTCTATAAAAATAGAGGTCGATATTTTAAATCTATATAATAAGACTGATGACGAAATTAAATATCATCTGGTACATGTGATAGAAAAGATAATTAAAATTATATAAATGCCCCATCGTTAATCATAATATCTAGATTTAAAATTAAATATTATTCACATTCATAACTGTGATGGCAAAAATAATTTTAAGCGTGTGTGAGTAATGGCTTATTATTATTAATGTGGCGAATGTAAAATTCGCTAAATTTAATTAATTATTTATAATAGTTTATATTTCATTCATTAAAATAAATCTCAGGAAAGATTTATATACAGATTCATAAATTTTTCATAATGATTTTCATTTTAGAAATTGTTATATTAAATCATTCCTGCACACTTTTAATACAGATATCATCATTAATTCAATAACAATTGTCACGTTTTAACTTCAACGAAAAATAAATTTTAAAGTTGTTCATAGTAAATCTTCTTGTATTAATAAGAAAAATAATTGTAAACTGCAAATGGAACAAGTTGTTTGTTTAACAAATTTAAAATACGGCAAAGTAATTCCTATAGGATAAATATTAATAAATCGAATTATTTTAATCATTCGAATCGGTTTAATTACTTAAACGAAAAAATTATATTAGTCCACATATAGAATTTGATGATTATAGCTATTGAATAACTTTTGTTGTAACAATTCTACATTTAAATTAGGTCATTGTTACTCCATCAAAGCTCTTAAATAAATGCAATAGTTATTATGCAATATTTTAAGCAATAATAATTACAAGGTTTACATTGTACTCATTACCAAAATGGATATCGATTGTTTGCAATGTGAAACTTAGAACTTAAAATTTAAATAAATAATTAATCTTAAACAATTTTTCATTATTTGTTTTAATGAAAACTATCTCAAAGTTTCAAAGGATCAAATAAAATATTTTTAAGTACTTATAAATCCCTATTTCGTTCCAGACGTAAAGAATAAATTGTAGTTCCTTGATCCATTGATCCAATCCTAGACGAACTTTATTAATTTATATTTAAATTAAATTTTAATTTATAAACTTACTAATAAAGTTATCTGTGTTAATTGTAGGAATATAAATAATAAATGCCACGTCTTGTTCTAGAAATGCTTAATTTAATTGATTTATTAAGAAAATTTAAATGCAATAGCAATAAAACACGTACCAGCAATGAAAATATAATCCTTTGATTTATCGTAATTATTTTTTTTTTACTTGAAAATAAATAGTTAAAATAAATATTTATAGTTGTATCCGATTATTTTTATAAATATAGAATCGTTTTAAAATATCAAATAAAATTTATCTTTATTCGAGACTTTAAAAAATGGTATTTTATTTATAAATAAAATTTGTTTTTGAAAACAAAATTTCTTCATCGTATCTCGATATAAATCTCTTACGAAGTTTTGTATTTACATTAAATGTCAATAAACATCGAATTTCTAAACATTTTATACAGTATTTGGAAATCTCATTCATATGTGTGACTGAATACAGAATTATAAATCAGAAAAATCAAATATTCCATCATTGTATAAAAAATAATAATAAATTTTTGATAATTGTTAATTATGTTTTAAATCAGTCTTATTTTATAGAACCAATCACAATTTTTGTTTTAATTTGGATATATAATTAATTTTTAAAGTATAATTACAATTCAAATCAACGTTGATGATAAATTGATGATTTTAACGTCTGAAAAATCAATATTTTTCTTTTCAATTTTTAAAAAATGTTTATTTTCAATTTTTTTTAAAATTAGAAAGAAAAAAATAACGATTTTTTACAGGCATTAAAATCACTAGTTTATAATCAAAGTAGATTTCGAACTGTAATTATTATACTTTAAAAACTAGCAACTATCGGTAACTAGTTTTGAAAACTAATAACTATCTTATCGGTAACTACTATAAAAATAGTAAATATCCGCAATTAGTTTAGTAATTATCGATATTCATCATTAACAAGCTGAAAATCATTATTTTTCTTTTTAATTTTTTTAAAATTGATGATTTTTAAGTGATTTTCATAATGTACTCAAATAAGTAAATTTTACTTTCTATAAGGATCACCTATTCTCTAAAGAAATCCTTGTAGAAAGGATTCCTTTAGAGAATAGGTGATCCTTATAGAAAGTAATATTTACTCCATTTGAATACATTGTGAAGATCACTTTAAAATAAACATTTTTTAAAAAAACTAAAAAGAAAAATAATGATTTTCAGCTTGTTAATGATGAATATCGATAATTACTAAATTAATTACGGATATTTACTATTTTTATAGTAGTTACCGATAAGATAGTTACTAGTTTTCAAAACTAGTTACCGATAGTTGCTAGTCTTTAAAGTATAATAATTACGGTTCAAAACCAACATTGCTGAATATTCATGAAAATATAGGATATATCATTTATTAAACGTGTTTAACTGCATTATGGGCTTTAAAATATATATACACTTATTTTTATTTGCTGAACGATTATTTAATCATAATTTTACAAGAAAAATTTTAATCAATAAAAAATATCCAAGAATAAAAAAAATGGGTAAATCATAATTAAATTAAAAATTGAAGAAATTAGAATTTGAAAATTATGTAATTAAATTTCATATGAATGAAATTTAATTACATAATTTTCACGAGAATATAAAAGTCGTAAAATTTCATATGAATGAAATTAATTACATAATTTTGAATTTTTTAAAGCAAGATTATCTTCTTAAATTTTCATTGTTTAATTAAATAAACTAATATTTTTATCATTATTCACCGGTTTAATAATTTTATTAAATATTGCATTAATTAACTTAATTATCGATATTTTAACGTTGAAGAAAATATGATCAAAACTTAGAAAACTAATTAATTTTTTCTACGGAATATTTGAAACAGCTCATGTATATTAATGATTTATAAAATGTAACATAATATGCGAAACTGAGTAATTTAAACTGAGATAAAATATATTTTAAAATTTTTCGTCAGAATTACAAGAATATTAATTTTTAAAAATACAAAAATTACTATCGGTATCCATCAGCAACAAGTTTGATAATCTAACATCATCATTATCTATTATTATTTGCTACTATCAATTCTAAACTGATCTTTGATCAATGGCGTCACAGACCGGATAAAAAAGGAAAGTTTCCGACATTTGACGTAAAAACAATTTTTTTCAGGTTAAAAAAGTTCAATATATCACAGAGCCTAAGGAAATTTGTTAAGAGACAACATCTCGGAATGGACTTCTAGACTAATGACGTCACGAGAGTATAAAAGTCGTTTGAAGTTGTTCAGACTGGTCAGATGTCCTTCGTTTCTCGTTATGTAGTCGTGTTGCCTCCAGAATTAGGTTATAAACATGACGTAGTCTATAGACACTCGATAGTAGAACCGCAAAAAAAAATACAAAAATCGGAATTTGTGTTGTGAATAGAATATAACATGAATAAACAGAGGGATTTTAAGGGATCCACTCAATGGACATATTCTGTGTCTAATTTTTTTAAAAAATCAAAATTTGATTATGAAACTGTTCCTTTATGGCAGAAATCGGCAGACGTCGTCGACGCAAAAAATGAAGTCCAAAAGAAAAAAGGTCTTAGTTTTTGGAAGGCCACTATTTTCGTCGCTGGTGAAATGGCGGGAAGTGGAGTTCTTGCATTGCCCGAAGCCCTCAGTAATACTGGTAAGTTTCTTATTACTTTTAAAAGGATTAATTTTTTTTATCTATAGTTTATATCTGAACTTGACTTTTCTTCTTGTTTTATTTTTTCGATCGGATGATGAATCACGCGCCCTATATTATATAAAATGGGGCCATGCGATGACGTAACGCAGAGTATTTTTA
This sequence comes from Androctonus mauritanicus, assembly GCA_011317285.2. NCBI lineage: Eukaryota > Metazoa > Arthropoda > Arachnida > Scorpiones > Buthidae > Androctonus > Androctonus mauritanicus. Next base: position 8,161 of record WUQG02421564.1, on the reverse strand, counting down.
AGGTTGAGAATCTAATCTAGACAAAAATGAAAAAATTATTCTTCCTTATACAGATATGTATTAAACTTTACAAAACTTATTTTCTTTCAACTTAATATCTCGCTATCATTTGAATAATTTTTTTCCTCTTAGCGAAATGAACTAGAATAATAGTGAAGTCTTAAATGTAGTTTTATTACATTAAAGATTTGATTAATGAAATCCGATACGATATAATAATATCAAGAAAAAATATATTAAAATATAATAAAAAAATACTTTGTCGTTTCATTTACAATATTATTATTTTTATTATTAAAGAGATTAATTATTTTCATGTAAATAAAATTTGAAGATATAAAAAAAGTTAATCAAAACCAAAAATTAAATTTTTAAATATTTCAGAATATCATAAAAAATTAATGCAAATCATAACATAAATTCGATGTATTAATAATAAAATTATGAAATCTTAATTATAACAATTTATAATTTAATCACGAATAATATCAAAGTTGATAACTGTTTTTACATTATTTAAATTATAAAATTTCGGAAGAAATATATATTTTTTTCATCTGATAATTATCAGAAATGTTTTCATATTTTTAATCCAGTATGAAATTATTAATTTTCGACATGAGAAATTAATAAATAATAACGAATGATTAACTTAATTAATAAAAATGTTTTTCCTATTATAAAAAATATGCTTATTTTGATCTATGTTGACTTAAAATAATCTCTTATTAATAATAATAAAAATAATTTAGGAAACATGTAATTATTTATTTATTAAAAGTTATGTAAATTATGTGTTTAAGTATTTATTAGCATACATATTATATAAAATATTTTTAATATCAAGCAAAAAAAGAATCACATAAGCTTAACTATAAACATTTCATTTATCAAAACTTATGTATTATATTATTATAAAGTGATGCATTACAAATAATGCTTCATTTTATCAAAATTTAATTGAAATAAAGATAAAATTTTTATTGGTTTGCATTTGATTAAAATTTATAATAATTATAATTCAAAAAATCATTATTTATTGTAAAACAATTAATAAAAATAGCTAAATTTTTATAGTTACCAGAAATAAAAGATCTATCTAACAAAGACTGCCTAAACGTAGAAATATATCACGTTGCTTCTTTATCTTTTATTTCTCTGTTTATATTAAAAGGAAATAATATTTTATAAAAGATTATCTTAAAAATAAGAATCTGTTAAATTTATCGTGGCTAAATTATTATCACGAATTTTGTTCTTAAAGAAATATTGACCCGATAAATTTAGAACTGATATATGTTTATAGAAAGATTTTTGTATGTAAAAAATATTTAAAAATACATTCTGCTTAATAATCAAAATTAATAAAAAAAATACTTATTTTATAACAGTATCTTATAAAAAATGTTTTTATAAAATATGTAAATGCTTTTCTCATTAAAAATAAATATAAAATAATTGCCACCATCACACAAATGAAATATTTTATTTATCGTCTGTGAATTTTAAATTAATTAATAAGTATGCTAAAATAATTTTGAGTATTAAAAATTAATAAAAATCTTAACATATGTTTTTTGTTGTTGTTTTCTATTTGTAGAATGCTTCATAATAGTTTTAAAATAGCTTTTAAGCTTAATATTTGTACTTACTGTAGTAAATATAAATTATGTAAAACTTGTCACATATATTTCACACATCACTTGATATATGAAGTACAAAGTGACATCAAAACAATTCACTAGGAGGCTTTAAAGTAGCTATCTTCGGAAGTACAGTACGTTTTCTGGTTCAAAAAAATCTATAGCCCAATTTTAAAAGTAAGAGTTATGTACAAGTGAGACCATATTTATTTTTTTATATTTCTTCGAAGAATTCACAGAAATGCAATATTTTTGAGGTATATATTTTATAATTGAAATCTGAAAAATTATTTGTTTATCATGTTTGAATGAACTTTTATTGAAGATATGGAATTTTTTCGGTAAATAATAACTAAAATATAAACTGAAAATATATTATAACCATCATGAAATCAATATCACATTTTTCTTGGATAATACATATGTAAAATTTTTATCTATTAACTATCTAAATAATGTATTTAAACTATCGTGTGATTTCAAACTTTTCATTTCTATAATATGCAATATTATTTTTATATCAGCATTATTTTATCATTTTTATGATACGCCCATTAATTATATAAATAATATAAAAATAAGCCATTTACTATTAAAATAAGATCTTAGGAAGAAGAAATTATAACTTCGATTCTCTTGTGCAGCTTTTCCAAAACTATATTCCGCGGAAGGTCGATAACTGTTCCGTAAAAGATTATGAAAATTAATATAAGCCTCATATGATTTTAAATGTTGTGCCAAGTTGAAACTGGAATCGCTACTTTATTTTACTATTTTCATGTGTTTTATTTTGCACAATTACAAGTTGATAATAAATGTTTATTTTCTTAACTCTTATATTTATTTGCCTAATTTATTTATTTATTAATATCTACCTATATTATAAAATAACCAAGATGTTCCGTAAAAATTTCAGGATTTCTGAAATATTCCGTCATAGAAAAAGTTTGGGAAATGCTGCTCTAGTTAATCCTACAAAACAATATTTTCATTTTTTTTGCTATCTGAAATATTTTATCTTCTTGCAATCAGATCTGTTGTTATTATTATTAATTTTATTCTAAAAATTTAAACATAGCATAATTTTAAATTTTCGATTTATTAAAATTAAAAATAATTTTTTTTAAGAGGAAGAAATTAAAACTAAAAAAACTTATGAAAAATATTAAACTTATCTTTATTAAATAGTTTCTTCAAAATTTTGTAGATTTTAGTTTTTCTTTTCTTAATGATGCAATTTTTGAATATTTTTTTATAAATTTATAACTTATTTATTTTCAGGTACATTTATTTATATCAAGTTTAATACAAATCCAAATAAAAATATATTTATAAATATTTAAAACGACGATCGTCATGATTTGTCTAGTAGATGATATTGATTTGATCTTCATAAAATATTTTCTATGCTGTAAATTGTTGTCAGTATATTATATAATCTGATTTATATTTATTTAATATTTTAAATTAATCATATTCATTAAAATCACATTTCGCATTTGAAGTTATGTTTTGAAAGCGGTTATATTTATACCAAATAGTAAATTTATAAATGACTGATATCAGATATCTTTAAATTTATTTGCTTAAAGAATTATTAAAATTTTAAGAATTTTTTAAAATTATAATTCATTTATGATATCTTTTTATGAATTTTTGTAGTCTTAATTCCTATAATATTTCTATGTAAAATACATAAAAGATTAATTGAAATAAAGAGTTCCTTTTGTTTATTCTTGCATATATATATATATATTACTATCATATAATATATAATTAATATTTATATTATTATATATTAATATATAATTATATATATATATATATATAATTACGTAATGTAAAATTTTCGACTTTGTTATCTTTTTAATAAATTCAATGTTGAATATTGTAACAAAAATATTTAATAGTTATCACATTTCAATCATATTTGACGTTACAATTCTTGACTAAAATGCTTAGTTAAAGAAAAAATGTGAACTTTATCTCTCCCGGAGATCAAATTACTATCCAGAATTTTCTATTTTAAGAAGAAAAATAAAGCAAAAGGAAAATATCTTCATAGATCTGATCAGCAACATTTAATTTAAGTCTTTGCTTTCTGAAACATTCATTTGTTTTTGTTCTATAGTATCCTAAAATGATTTTAAAATATTTAAAGATAATAGTTGAGATTATATGAGCATATAATTAATTTAATAAATAATAATATTTTATAATTTATATAATTTTTTTTTTTTAATTTTAAAGTCCATATGTTAGTAATGAAAATATTATAGTACGCATTTAAATATTAGTTCTGCATTAGTTTATTACATATATTTGTGCTTTTCTTTCAATTTATGGTTTTTTAAACTTATCAAATCTTGCAATGTTTATCAGTTATAAGTTCGAAAATATTTTATAAAATGTCGAAAGAATCGACTTTCGTTAGTTTTAAATGCATATTAAATATTAGAGAATATTTGAAATTTAATTGATTACACGAAATCCTATAGCACATTCGGAATTAATGAATTTATTTCTTAAAAGTAGTGAATAAAAATATTATATTCTCTTTTAAAAATAGGATGGATTGGTATTTTAATGATCATCGTGTGTTGCGTGAATGCCGGATACGCAGGGATATGCTTAGGTAGATGCTGGTTAATTTTGGAAGAAAGGTGGCCCGAATATAGGATGAGAATGCGATATCCTTATCCCGCAATAGCATATCGTGCTACTTGCACATGCATGAGGTAAAGAATAATCTTTTTTTAATTAAATTTAATTAATTAAAAACATATGTAAATCTAATATAATACTGTACTTATATAGGCCTACTATAATTACAAATTTAGAAAAATATAAGTTTAATATAGAAAATCTAATAAGACTACGCAAAAAATAAATTGAATATAATATTGATAAATTAGAATATTTTTGCAATCCAAAAGTTATTCCTTGGTTAGCATTATTAAATTTTATTTTTATTTTTAAATCATCATCTAATTATCCGCTTATAATTTGTAAAAAAGATTATTATTTCTCAATACTTATTTTTCACATATAAATATTACACTATTAGATGTTTTAATAATAGATGTTATGTATTTTTTATACGAAAATGGTTTCTTTGAGAAATGCCTTCTAACGACAATAAGTTAATATATGTCATTAAATATACTTTTTATTTTTGATCAAATTTTTAGGTCAGCCTGAAGGCTGCAAAGCAGTGGTTTACATCTTAGAAGATTCAGCTTCAATTATGAATCTTATACCTCCAATTTTTCAGGGTGGGTTCTTTGATCCCAACTATCCATCCTTCCGATTGACCCAACTATGACTTTTGGGCAGCAATGTGATGGATTCTAAAAATGACCGCCGCTAGAAACAGTATATTCCATATGCAATACGGAAAATTAACTAAAAATTAGCCTAACTCAATTTTTAATAATTTTCATAGGAATTAACATAAGAAATATTATGTATCAAATTTAATCTAAATCAGTGGAATAACATAGACTTGTAGCGGATTAAAAATATTATGCTTATTATTGTCTTTATTTTGATCAAATTATAAACTGAAGATTTCAGAGATAGGCCTAATTTAAAATACTATAGAGTATTTTAAATTAGGCTTATCTCTGAAATTTTCAGATCAAATTCAGTTATTTTTGATTCTATAATCCAAAAATAATTGAATTTGATCGAAATCAACTGAATGATGTGATTTATAAAGATGCTAAGAAGAAAATCATTTTGGTTAAATTTTACTATTTTCAAACTGTTTTAACTCTTTTATAAATTGGCTGATGCCTCAAATATGGCATTTTATGCTCTAGTGAATACAGTCCATGTTTTGCTTTATCCCCACCCTAATATGGATGTTACAGCGGGAGATGTTTCCTCCAAAAAACGCGAAAAATATAAACAAAATTCGATTAAGAGTGAAAAGTCAAGCCTAGCAGTCTTTTCCATTTAGGAATCTACGAATGGGACTATAGTAACGGGCATGGGCATCCGTCCTAATGGTATGTGGTTATCCCTTTAGTCGCCTTTTACGATACGCGGAGTCAAACGGTGGGTATGCCCATAGGAGCAATATAAATACTATATCAAATTAACAATATTTAGTTTGAATGAAAGTTATAGCAGATTGAATTTTAACTAATGATTATTGCAATAAGAGAAAGTCAGTGATTACTATATTTTGTTTAGAGTCAGAGCCGTATTCTTAATATAATATTGAATGATTTTTTATCTTTTAGTAGATTATCACATGATTATTTATAATGTTTACTATTTATCAGACAACCAAAGGAGATAGATTAAACTGACTAAAAAAATAAATAAAAATCAAATTAATTTTTGAAATAATATTTTATTTGTTGCTTAGGAACTCATATTCATTTCGTAACTTTATGACTTCAATCAATCTAATCAGCGGTATTAAAATTATTTATAGTAGGCCTAATATTAATAAATTCTAAATAATTCAAAATATTCTAAATATTAAAAAATAAGAAAAATTCAGAATATATCCTTTCCAAAATCACCCATTAACAATAATTCTGATATTTTTGATATTTTTAATGCAAATCAATAAGTATATAATGATTATTTTACCATTAATAAGATAAATAATAGATTTATCCTATTTCTTTATTTTTCGAAACAGAGAAATATTTTGGCAAATTTATTTTTAATAGATAAATAAGAGAAACAATATTAGTCATGTGAATCATGAAAATTTTATCAAACTTTCATCTAATTATGTCAACTAACAAGCCAAAAATTTGTATTCTATATCTTAATTTGATATAAGATAAGAAAGGTATCTATATGTGATACATCTGTAGTATTTGGATATTTTTTACACTGTTTTCCAATCTGTTCAGATTGCTAAGTAGCGAGAACATTTCATTTCTCCATTCGACTAAAAATAATTTGATCATCTAATCACATGCATTTCTCTAATTTATCGCCTAGGTTTCAGTGCTTAAGAACAGTGAAAAAATGGCCATAAGAAGGCAAATCAATGATGAACGATAAATATGCTTGTAATTGGATATATAGGCCTATATATGTATTATAGATTTAATTATTAATCAATTTAATTTGAAATTATAAGAATTAATTTACTAGATTTAGTAGATGAATTAGTCTCATTAAAATTTCATTCACTGATAATTTTTTTTTTTTTTTTTTTTTTTTTACTATTTAGGTACGTTGTATCCTTTTGTGTAGACTTTACTCTTTTGGGAGTTGGTACCGTTTTTCTACTATTATGCGCTCAATTAGTTCAGCAGTTAGTTTGTAGTTTTTACGATTTGTCCTTTTGTTTCTGGATTTTAATTATTGCTGCAATTTTATGTCCTTTAATGTGGCTTGGAACGCCGAGTGACTTCTGGTAAGAAACTAAAAAATAAAAATATATACAGGCCTATACAAGTTATTTACAATGATTAATTTTCTTATATCGACATTAGGCCGGCAGCAGTGGGTGCATTAGCTTCAACGGCTATTGCATGTATTCTTTTGATCGTTAATATTTTGTTAGAAAAATCTGAAGTACCGCCGGCAAAATATAAATCGGCCAATCTCCAAACATTTTTTTTGGGATTTGGAACTATTGCCTTTGCATTTGGAGGAGCATCAACTTTTCCAACTTTTCAGAATGACATGAAAAAGAAAGAACTGTTTCCAAAATGCGTAGTAGTAGCTTTTACAAGTAAGATTGTTTATAATTCATATAACAGTGATGAGTTTAACTCACTCTAACAGAATTTTACAAATTTCAATTAAAACCTGAATATCATTTTTTATATTTTCAGTACTTCTACTTCTTTATATTCCTGTGTCTGCTTGTGGATATTATGTTTATGGATCATCGGTTCATCCCGACATATTATTATCGATAAAACATAATCCCATGAAAATGACTGTCGAGATATTATTAGCTGCTCATTTATTTTTTGCATTTCTCATCGTCATAAATCCACCAGCACAAGAATTAGAAGAAGTATTTAATGTACCTAGATGTAAATATGTGCATATGACAGTATTTTATATAGTATTAATTTATCAACGTATTCGTAATATTTGATTTTTTTTTCAAATATTAGCTTTTAATTGGAAGCGAGTGCTATTGCGGACCTTAGTAATGAGTATTGTTGTATTTATTGCTGAAAGTATTCCTCATTTTGGAAAAATTCTGAATTTTGTCGGAGGTTCTACGGTGACGTTAATGACTTTTGTATTCCCTCCTATATTCTATATGCGCCTTTGCGACCAAAAATTTCCAGGATGGCCGGAAAGGTAAGTTTCAATTGAATGTTCTCTTATCCTAAATATTGCACAGTTCTGATAAACCCTTGAATGATATAATTTATATTAAAATTTCTTAGATAATGATTGTTTTCATAAAATAAAATAAATATTCCGAGCTCATTCTGCTTTTATATAGATTAGATTTTTTCAAATATATTTATATAACATTATCAGCTTATTAATTGCATAGACTTATATCGGCATTA
>WUQG02421563.1:0-39365 GCA_011317285.2 Androctonus mauritanicus | reverse complement strand
TGCTATGTCACGTGGGACGTGAAGTCAGTGGGATAGGCAGCGTAATAAATTAGGTTATCGTAAGGCCCCCACGTCTTGTCGACCTCTCCTATCCCTAGGGAAAAAGACCGTCTAAGATCGAATCTTGAGAGTTTCTCTTTGGGCAGGTGTACTTTGTCACTGTCCCGATTTCTGGTCACGGCTGACCTCGAGAAACAGCACAATCCATAATGGATTTTTGACTGTCATATGTTTTATATAAACCCCTAAAATTTTATATATATTTATGCGCGAGTTGCTTCTTTACATAAATTTACTTTCCATAATAAATTTATTAACCAAAACAAATCATTTTTAAGTGCTCGATTTTACGGTTTATAACGAAAGGCGGTTGATAGAAATTCGTCAAAGTAAATACATCAAAACTGACAGCAATAACGATACACAGTGGCATTAATATGTATAGTTTTAATTTAATATTAATAAATGTTGAATAAAGATGTTTGAAACGTGATCCTGTTAATAATTACTTCTTTGAACGTGAGCTGCAAAACACATCTGCCAGAGAAAACCCTTGATAGAGAAGAAAGGAAAAAAAAAAAAAGTGTTTGACATAGCCGAAACGCCTTAATTCTATTTTGTTTCGTCGCTTCATTCTTGCTTTTTTTTTTTAATTAATAGTAATTATCCATGTGTCATTATGTTTGTTTATTGATTCCTGTTTGTGAGGAAAGAACGACTGATTTAATTAGACGTAAGGACTACACCAGCTAAGAGTTGCTTGTGCATGCTTTATCATTGAATCGCCAATCGCCCCTCGCAAACAAAATGCTCGAGTACACGTGTCCTATTAGCAAAATGGACGTTCGTACATGTAACAGTCAGCATGCACCAAGTAGGCTACTCTAGTTATAGCAGGCTTTTGTTCGCTCTTAATGCGACTCCTCTTATACGCGAAAGAAGAAATATATTCAAAATTATATACAAAAAAAATTAGCTGTATTAAAGAATTTAATGATTAATAAACAGAAATTATCAAAAATTGGTATGGCGACAATTTTATCGTTCTTTTATCTACGGAATTTAATTTGATCCTAATTCGTAGATAACTTATCTGTTGAATTTTATCTCGCTTATTAAATGCTCGACAAATAATTAAATTCATTAATTATTAAATAATACATTATTATGTATTAATATAATCTCCTTTAAAAAAAAAAAATGACAGTAAAGGTCTTATTGCTGTTAATCGCGAAATAGGCGCCATTTTGTTTTTTTTTCGCGATACGCGCTCCACTTTATTAAAAGTGGAAATGCGTAATTACGTTCTACCCTGTAATTTTTTTTTCCTTGTTTTAAAATTAAAATAAAATTACTTTTTTAACATTTAAATTGCAAATATTTATAATTACAATTTGTAATTTCGATTATTTATACAGTTAGAAATTTTAGATTTTTATCGCATTTTTTTTTTTATGTCAAAATAAATTTAATTTTTGCATTTTTTTAACGTAACATTTTATATTAAAAAGTGTGGTTTTAGCAACTTTATCATTTAAAAAATAATTTATTTTTATCATCATCTTTTCTTTTTTTTTGTGCGTGTGAAATTTATCGTCATCAAAACTATTTTTTTGACATATGTTTTCTATTATTTTGACATACACCAGTTAATAGAAAATATTTCTTTCCTTTTTCCAGATTATTTACTGGATTAAATTCCAGTCTCTTTCAGTATTTAAGTAGCTAAAAGGATTTTATGTTTTCTAATACATCAGACATCTTTTAAACATTTTGTGCCATACAATAGCTCTTGTCATAAAAGAAAACACCAAGGAAAAATAAATTTTTCTAGCAATGCTGTATTAATAAATCGCAGTTTATATAAGTTATATATATAAAAAAAAAAATAATAATAATAATATTTAAGTGGAGATTAAAAATTCTTTAGAGTTATTTAATTAATTAAATGAGTAAAAATGACTCTCCTCTTTTAACTGGCGAAAGAGATTGTGGAATAAATCTGACGTAACAATAATGTTTAAATTTGACATTGTTATTGTGTTACGTTTGTTTAAATGAAATAAATTTAATGAAAGAGTAAAATAATATCCGAGGAGATTTAAACACAATTGGCTCGAAAATGAGAGAGATGAGTGAGTACTTATCACAACAGCGGATTTAACTGCCAAGTTCTGGTTTGTCGAGATAACGAGAATAATTCTCGTCATTTTAGTCGCTGACTAGACTTAAAGACTCCAGCACCAAATGCCATGTACAGAGATACTGTACTTGGCTTCTAAGTGACCCGTATAGGTCTATATTGTAAGTGTTAGATAGCGAGTTTCATAATGCCTATGCCTAGGGGAGGTTTCCCTTTGGCAACCAGAGGCAAATCCCCAATAGAAAACGGTGCGGTTGAATGTGGCAGGAAGGGTAAGTGTTCGTATTGTCATGCTCCCAGCTTCCACTTCACATGACTTCTCCCGTCCTGTCCAGGGGTTGGGTCAGATCTTTTGTGCCGAATAGTGGACCAAACTCGGTCGGGTCGTGAGTCATCATGAGTGACAGTTGCAGGATCACGCTCCGTTGGTCCGTTTTTGTCACGTAATCCTGCAGTTCTCTAGGAACCATGACTGCACCAACCTTTGTCGGTCAGACGAAAAGAGAGGCTTTTTATAACGTGCGGATTTTGCTTTTTTCTCTCTCTTCTTATAAGCTGTTTTCGTTTCCCATCATCAGATTTACAGATCTGTGGTCCTTCACTTCAGTAGGATTACACAGATTAGGGAGAGTGGATTGATTAAATATCCGTATAATGTAGGTTGCCAATAAAGGGTAGATGGGATATTCGCAATCCCTTAAGTGGAAGTTTCCTTTTATTAAAGCGCTCCCCTTTTTTTTTATACTTTCATCTCTAAATCTTCTTTCGCCATCAACAATTACCAAAATTAATAAATTCCGCTAAAAATCACTGTAACGCGGACCGACAACGGAGCAAAAAAAAAAAGAAAACTGTTCATTCTGAAAACTTCCTTCAATTGTTTGTGTAAATGTAAAGTTAAACTTTTTTCTCTCGCACTACAGAGAGACAGTAGCAGGAATTGGAGTATCATAAATGCAATTAAGCTAATTTGCATCTATGTTTGCTCGGTGTTCCGCCCTATTTAGGTACTATAAAGATCTGGTACACGTTGATGAACTTGTCATTAGCAGAAAGCTATGAGGAAGATAATTAAGGGTCCCCAGCGTGTAGCTCCTTGTATTCTACGGATCTACACAACAACCAACATAGATTATCGGTAGAAATCTGCTACACTCGCATAAAAGGAAAAGGGATAAAATATTCTCATTCTCGACTGAAAAAGTTGTACTTCTACTTTATAGATGGAATTAAAACTGTTATTATATATTACACGATTATATTTTATATAAAATGGCGTTGATGACAAAAGTTATTAATAACCGTAGCAATAAAGGAGTCTGTGTCAATAGGGGTCCATAAAGGATCCCAATGTATAACTTATGATGTCATTACAAGACAGAAACAGCGTGGCCTCGTATTTAAAGTAAATATGTGACGTGTATGTGTGCAGAATGTGTTAGTTCCATCAGTAAAATGGCAACCGCTCCCTAGGGTCTTTTGGGATGGAAGAGACATGATACCACGGAAAGTCGATCGTCAATTTGCAATTAAAAAGCGATAAAAGTCTGATGATAAATGAATGACATCTCCCACAATGGAGACAAATCAACTTGATTCAGTAGAAGGTTTTTAGCTCGGAGCTATGCACTTTTTTCTTCCATGATTCATCCCAAATTAAGCGTTTGTTACCGAATATGTTTAAACTTATCAACCTTCCTTCATTGAATATGACTCAATCATTGACTCACAGAATTTCAATTCCTTACAGCTTAACATCATAAATAATTCCCATACGTCATTAAAACTCCACCTAAAATTAATTTTTGATATTTCATCCTAATGTGTTTCTATCGAATAAAAAAAAAGGAGGAGAGGAAAAAAAAATGGGGATAACACCTCGGGGTGATGAAAGTTCGTTTTACTGATGCATGATTAACGCTGTGGGAAATAGCTGTGGTTAGCTTACTTCGTTTGTTACTAGTAATCAAGCAGTTAATTTGGCGGCTATGTTCGGGACTAACTATGTCCCCAGAGAATGGCACAATTTATTGCTCACCTTACACGTCCAGAAGTAAGTAAACAGATCGATTAGTAAGGTGGTCACCTCTTTTCCGAACGAGGTCCGTCAGCAGACAAATCCTCATCAACATTTCTCGTACAAACAAATGACCAACGACTTACTCCTCATTGGAAAATGGAACAAGACTATTTATTTTGTTGCTTCATTGGAAGAATAGTTGCTGTGGTCTGAGAATCACAGTTTTCAATTATCCTTAATTGCTCCAAATAGATCGTGATGTATAAGTAAAGAGAGCTACTTTGAAAGATCTTCTTGAAGAATTCCAATTTATTCCATTAGCGAGAGTTCTTTTGTTGGAGAAGAACAAAGTCGAAAAGTTTTGATAGCCAATTTGCGGTTTTACTATTTCAAATGAAAATTATGCATAGATCCGTTCGAGAAATAATTAAATTAAATCAACAAAAGGAAAAATATGTTAACATACTTCTCGATGCCCATGAAAAGACAACTTTAAAAAATATTGTTTTACTAGGAAAAAATTTTTTCTAGATACCCCATCGAACATTTCTTAGGAGAAATATCGATCTGTCCAGACTTCATAAATAGTTATTGCTATATCATTAGATTGTATATCCACATCCAGATTTATATAGATAATAATGTAGATAGAGATGTGGGTTTTAGAAGAGAGTTTTAGTAGTCATCAGTGAGATAAAAGTCCATTCCAACTGCTACTAGCAATCAAACCATCTTCGATTGATTGCTGTCAGATCCGAGCTTCGGACTCAACGAATGATCAGATTTAGTACCACTTCACTGATTACGTCTTATATATGATTTGATCCATTTTATTCAATGGTACGAAATAAACAACAAGCATGACCATTTGTTAAAAGTGGACAGCTGGTGATGAGTTTCGCATTATTACATTAGTTTAAATTACTAGAGCCATTTAAACATATTAAATTGTGTCGAGTGGTAAAATTTTACACTTCTCTGAACATTCTGTTCTGTCTGGGTAGTTAATTATTCCAGAATTTGCTGACAGCACCTTCTCGTATAATATCTGAACAAGACTTGAACCGTTTGATGAATATTCGCAACGTGTAAATTGCATAATTAGCCTGTAGGCTTTTCAGTGCACAACCTACACTGTACAATAAATTGAAATATTACATTTTGATTAATGCCTTAATTAGACTTTCATTAGCCTTTTTTATGCATTTAAAACATAACCCGCTTGAACTCTACATTTAATCTATTTATAATTGAATATTAAAATTATTTATTCTTCAAACAACCATCCGCTATTATCCAAACTCATTTGTTGCTTTGCTTTAAATTGATAATTTTGCTAGTTTTCTTAATATTTATTTTTTATTTTTAGAAAAGTTATTTAACTGAAAAGAGATTTTCCATTGCGAAGTGTTATTCTATCAACAGATGCGTACTTTCTTGGATACAGTTCGCATGTTTTGTTAATCTAAAGGTAAAAAATTTACAAATCTTATAATTTTAAACAACGAAAAATTAACTTAAATGCCCAAAATATATTTTTAAGTGTCTGAATGGTTATTCGTATCATAACAGTAAATTTAGTTTGCAATATAACGAAAGCGATATATTTAAGATCTAATTCTTTCTTTGGTAAACAAAATTCAAACTTTGAAGCAGTTAAAAACAATAAAGTAATGAACTTAACGAATTTTCCTGTAAGTGGGCTGAATATATAACTCTCATAAATCATAAGTTTAAAATATTTTTATCTTCTCTTTCATATCCATACTTCGAGAGCAAATTTCATAATTCATACACTCCAATCAAGAGTCGCTAACATTCCTTTCATGTCCCAACAAAACAAGTGATTTAAAATGACTAATTAATTTACTTCATCCTCTTATTTAACTTCTTCATCCTAGCACATGCTTTCCTTCCATTTTTCATTTTCTCAGTTACTTTCCAGCATTCCTTCTCTAACGCCCACACTACCTTTATACTAAATAACTCTTCTAAATACATCACATCTCTTTTATTTCTAACTAATCGTTTCTTACGTAAATATTTTATTTTCCATAAAATTGCATCTGTGCCAGAAAAAAAAATAAGAAATCAAATTAAGGAAGTTTAACAGAATAAAAATTTAAAAATTAATCTTGTGTAGCACGTAATTTCTCTGATGAATATAATAAAATAAAAACTGGCGAAAGGGGGGACTCGAAATGATTTTGCTTTGCTTCTCCTACATAAATCACTAGTCAAATGTCTGCGAATTTATCACAGATGCAAACAACGACTTATGGAAAAGCGTGTCCCCTCTTTCTTAAAGGATCCGAAACAATCCTAAAGTGATTATCAACAATACAATCTACGTTCTTGGAAAAGATCCTTTTGCTCCCTCCTATCATTATGGTAATGGAGGGCATCCCTTAATGATCGTTTGGTATTTGGGTAAATCACTTGACTTCTTTGTAGCTTGCTACCATGGCTAAATAAACGTGTAATGACGCGTATTCAGTCAGTCTTGTCAAAGCTTGGAATGGGTGATGGTTAAGTGCTACCATTAAAGATCAGTTTGGCGTTTTAATGTTTATAGCGTTGCTTCTACCTTGGCTATAGAAGTAATATCTGCGTAACGTTACACTTTGTAGCCACTTAAGGCTTTGGATCAATTGGCTTTACTTTTTTATACCGCAACCCTTCATATGCTTGTCTCGAATCTTGTAAAGGATTAAGTCTTGTTGCCTCTTCATGCACTGATTGCTTCACTTTTTTCATTCTAGTCAGACACATTTACTTCTTTTTATTAGCCAAAATTTATCTGAAATTTTCTCTTGTTGAGATATTTAAGCAGTAATCATCGCTTCTTAAATATAAACACTAATGAATGGCTAAAAGTATAAAACAGTCGTAAATAAGACGGAAAAAATAAAAAAACAAACTAATTTTTGCCATTTATTTTATGTTTTATGGATGAGATTTTTTCGAATTGAGTGACAGTATTTATATTTGAAATTAAGAAAATATTGTTTTCTTAATCATCATAAAAAAGCGTATCAGAGAGACATTGTTTGGATTCATTCCATCTAGACATTTTCTTTTAAATTACTCAACCACCTAGGAAAGCTTCTTTAATCAATTTATTCTTATAAAATTTATTAAATTTATCAACACTGTTAACACGAAACAACATTTAGTAAACAAATCTTACAGTAACAAATTATATTAAAAAAAAAGACAATCTGGATATTATTGATCGATGACAGTAAAAGCTTATAAGCCATGGACTAGTTGTCATTGAATAGCTTTTAAAGATAAGTTCGCGTGGAGCATTTATCATTCTTTTTAGTCTCCCTCATTAAACTATTGGTCACCTTCTTCATTACGCTCCCTTGCACACCATTCTGTTTAGTTTTCGGCGGGTTTGTGTTAAATGGCACTCTCATTTCCCTACTGTAGTGCATACAAAAAGGTAAGGCTGCCTAATCCACAGCTGGTTGTGTGCATGTTGTCTCCTGATAAGGCGGATTCAACAGACGGCTTTCAATTGTTTTCTTTCTCAGAAACTTTGTGTCTTGTCAGATAAGAGAACCTTTAGTCCATGCATCTCTCCATCTATATACTATGCCGAAGATGAAATATTCTGTTATTCTGTAGACTTAAATGCCGAGACATAAAATCGCTATTTTTATTTATATAACATATTTACAAGTCACTAAAATTTTAGTTAATCTTTAATGAATTTTTTTAATTTTTTTAAGCGAGTGATTTGGGATGAATCAGAGAAAAACAAAGCGCGATGAAAAAGGATGTGTTTGTTCTCTTATCTCATAACGGTATGGAGTAGCATAGCTTTATTCCTCGCACAACATCCAGATGTAGTTTTGGGTGTGACCTCAACCATCGGTATGCCATGCGATGTCAGCAGCGATCTCATCAATCATGACCCAGACTGAAAATTACAGCATCCAAGCAAATCGGCTTCAGTCCCTAATAAATTTCGTGTGACGATCACGTCATATGCTAATTAATTGTTCTGCCCTATCGATGCACCACATCACCTCTTCAAACTTACAACATGGCTTTTTTTTATTACTACAACAGCCTGCCAGATGTAGTCTCGTTTAAATGCTGTCATTACTGTATGACATTAACGTGCAGGATCTAGACATTTGAGTGCAATGACTTCCGATGTGATAAGACTAGACAAGAAAGAAGTGGCGACTTTATTTCATTTGCTCCATCCGATTCCACCCCTAAATAGTCTCTTCGCCATTTATCGAATTTTTTACGCTAATTGGGGGTAGTAAGACGACGCGATACATAGTAATAAAGTCATTCTGATACATTATGCCAAATGAAGATTATCTTGCGATTTTTTTTTTCCCCTTCTCGATCAAAGCGACAAATGTCCCCTTAACTTGAGAAATATTTCCTGAATACAGTTTTATTTTTATTGAAACACTTTAGCTTCTGGATGCGGTTAATAAGGAAAAACTGCTGTATGAATATTGATTGTTTGTATAATAAAAACGAGGATTGTTTTCGTTGTGGCTTTATCTATTTTATTTCAATTTTTATTTTATTACTCTTGTGAAAGATGTTTTATAACGTAAAAACTTATAAAGAAAAATTACTCTTAATTATCATAAATTATCCTCTCTCATTCTTTTTCTTTTTTCGAAGTTAATCTCGAGCTCTTAAAAACTTTCAAGAATTTTTATGGATCCTGAAAATATAAAGTTAACGATCCAGACAGAGTAGTCTTTAAAGATTTATATATCAGATTGTACTACTCATTTGTAATATCAGATATAATCTCCCGTTAAAATGAAGCAACACAATTTTCTGTAATCAGTCTTCTGTTTAAATTTTGAGTATGTAATTCATATTTAGAGACGCTATGCTTATCTTCTGCATCTCTCTCCGCTCTGCATATCCAGAAGCCACGAAAATGTGTAGACTTAAGCCACATCACTTTTATGGGTTCAATATTGTATTCCCAAGATTACTATGCCTTCATGTTCGGTACTCATCGAATCTCCATATCCCATGCGAAGATAATGCCCACCGATCTCCTTTATGTAAAATAATTACATTGAACAAGATCTTCGACGTAAAAGAGATGAATTATTGATCCACTCTGCTTAATCGTTGTTATCTATTCAACTGTTATCTTTTTTTATACTCTAGAATATAGATTTATACTTAATGATTTTAAAGATGTGAAGGAATAGAAAGTTTCCGGGATAAGAAGTAAAAAAACTATTATTTGAGCTTGGAAATTACTTTAATGTTTTAATTTTTTAAAAAATTAACAAAATTTTAATATTTATGAATCATATTGATTAATGCAGGAATTAAGTGTGACACACTTAATGATTCAGGGACATCTTGGACTAGTGACATTCAGTTATCCATCAAAATGATGGATACATAATCTTGACCAGCATATAGGGCTTCAAAATAATCGGTTTAGTTGTGTAATAAGCTTATAATTACCAGACGAGACTGTGAACGACCCATAATCAGCCCCTTATTAATAATTTCGTCCACTTCCCCAGGCCCTATAAATCTTACTCTTGTTAATAATACGAGTTTCAGTATTATTTTTCGATAATTATTTACTTAGTATAACTTTTATAACAATGGTTTCGGTAAAGTAGAGCTGCACAATGTTTCTAGAACATCAATTTGGATGTGAAGAGCGTTGTCAATGTAGTCACAAGTGCCACCGACTGAACACAGGGAGTTAAAACACTTGAAACTTGGCGAATAACACGATCCACTCGATCTACCTCAGCATCCCATTAACTACGACTTATATTGAATATTCCCAACTCTCCTCACGAATAGGATCTTCAATGGTCGGTACTAGTGCTTTATTGAGAATAAAATTGTTAAGTGCAGACTTTACACAACATTTAATAAATTTATTCGTTTTTTATACGACTTTAGAAATGCATATTAAGTAAGCTTATTAAATGCTAAATTTTGCACACACTCCTGTAATCAATAAATCGCGATGAGATTCTTAAATTATTTATGCCTTCCTTTCAGTTCTTTTTTTAGAAAGAGGATAAAATTTGAGATAGGAATAAGACCTCCCATTCCGTTTAGGATGTTTTATGATGATAAAGTATTTCAAAAGGAACAAACAAACATAGGAAGTCAACATAGAGAATCAGTCATTTCGGGCGTGGTCTGCAGATAACTAGAACCTTTTCTAATTTACCACATTCTCCTCTCTATTACTACACAGACCGGACCTTATCACAGTCAAACAAGAAACGTGTCCAGGGACAGACAGGCCGACTGACCGAGCTTGCAATTAGGCACAACTGATCCTAGTGGTGAGAGGAGATAGCCCACTTTTTTCCACGTCCCACCGAGTTTATCGATACCATTAATCAGCTACGTTTGCAAAAGTTTCTCCCTAGCGTACTAGAAACCCCTACAGCATTTGGTGATATAATTACAGTTTTGTTTTCGATAAGTGCAGAACTTTTTTTTTTAAACTTTCTTTCCGACGACAGTTTCTTTAAAGTTTAAAGGAAAAGAGAGTGTTTTCGCCTAGTTGCTTGGATCGTTTTTCATGCTGTTTATTATCCAGATATGATGTTAAATTGTAGAGGCTGAACTGCTGACAAATTGTTCTTAAAATGTTCAGAAAGGCGTATAAGAACGAATGTCATACATATCAAATAACGCTTTATCTTCCTAAGAATGAGAAAGGGGTATTTTACATACATGAAAATCACCGTTTTTTTCAACTCCTATTTTTCTTTTGCTTGATTAACTTTAAGGACCCGAACAATTCCTTGACATAAACACGCAAAATTCCTTTCTTAAATTTGTAAATTTGCATGTTTAAAGTGATTAAATTTACAAATTCCCGCAATAAAAGCTTGAGGGAAGACTTAACATATAGATTTGCGTCACCCCAAATGGGGAAGAATTAAATTAATAGAATGCTTTCCATAACTGCAGAAACATAAAAGAAGAGTCGATAGTAAACGTCACTCAACGCAACTCTAATTGCAACTCTTAGTCTCCTTTTCAGCTATATAATCACCGAGGAGATTATGTTATTGTGATGAGGAAATGCAGGATGGCAGTAAGCATTGTGTCTATGGCATCATCTGCAGAATGGCGGTGCCATATAAGTAGTCAACAGAGCCATATGTCTTGAGGGGGGAAGATAGTCTACCTCTCCCTAGTCCAGGGAGGATAATATGTCGCAGCATCGCCGGACAGATGGGGAAATTGTTTTAGGAATTATGGGTAAAACTAGACCCTTGTCTGTTTTTCTCCTATTTCTTTACCAACAAAAACCCCAAATTGGAAACAGACGGTAGGATGATGTTACGTAAGAAAAGGGCCCCCTATAGAAGAAGGGGAAAAAAGGTTACCCACCGAGCACGGAGAATGTGGGTGGCAGTGTAGCATTAACAATAGTCGATGAGCATGAATAGAAGCAGTCAATTTTAGATATCTCATTTCGTTTAGAACTCCTGACGTTTCGTGTGATGAAATGGATAAAAAGGAAATTAGAGCTGATTCTTTATCTAATTATTTCCTCTAGGATGTCAGATATGCTGGATTAAACACGTATAAATGTGACGGGTTGGCTATCTGAACAGAGATCGGGACTGGCCAGAGAAACGCATGGACAGTTCTCTTTGAACGATTTTCATCACGCTTCATTTAGAACAATTTGTGAACGTCGTTTTGTAGAAGATACGATTCCCTATCTGGGAAGTCAGCATTGCAGTCACTTAACTGAAACTAATTAGATTTTACAAAGAGAATATCGTACCTACTCATATTTGTAGGGCGAATTTAATATGGTTGTTTACTTGTTTGCACAATGCAATTAATGTAAATTTTGGCTTACTGCATTGATTTAATTATTTATAATTTGTGCAGAGTTTTACAATTTATGCCATTAAATTGACTATCGAACTATTGCAAAAATGAAACGAAGTGAATCTTCTTAAATGGAATATTTTAATCGATACTATTTTTTAAAATTACATCCGTATCAAAATCTTTAAAAAGAACTTTTAAGCATGGCGTTATTGCCAAGATACGTTATCAAGAAACGTAATAAAGGAAGTTGTTAAAAGTTGAAAATGGGATACGACAAGGAGAAATATTTCCTTTTAAATACGCCAACACTACGATATACTTGAATAGAATATAGTCAACATATTGCTCTTTAGCCGCTCTTTGGCAAAGAGTCGACCGAGACTCGCATCTTCCCCAATGGCTATTCATAGTCCTTGATGTCGACAAGAAAATGTCCAAGTTTGACGCAAATCCTTGTCACTCGAGCAGTAAACCTACTTATCAGTCAGACGCAGGCAAACTTACTTAAGGATACTCAAAAGAGTACCTTCGCCAATCTACAGCTCAAGCTTATAACTATTCCCATCGCCTTTAGCTTTATCCCCTCCAGAAAAGCAATGAGCCGTGCCATATAAAAACATAACTTGACAAACTGTTGCCATGGTAACACACGCAGCATGCGAACGTCCAGGGAACAAGAAGATTTTTCAGACGAAGTGCATATCCGTAATATGCTTTCCATGTTCTTTGCCATAGTTAATATTACGCGGTACCACTTTTACAATTCATCTTTACTTTTAAAAAATCCTCCTTCACTCTTGAGGACGGAAGATTTTCGAAAACGGGCCTCTCTTAAGTCTTTTATAGCGATAACTGTATTTTCAATGTAGGTTCACATTTATGTTAGCATTTTGCTAGTACTTTGAAAAATTGATGAAGCTGATTGTAGAGAAAGAAAAGTCGGATGTGTCTGTATATATATATATATATATAAATGAAAAAATTACATTAAAAAATGAGTAATTTTGTTTAAAGTTTGGAGAAAACACTATTTAAAAACTTCTGTGGTTACCGAGCGATAAGTTTAAAAAAAAATCTAGGTCCTTGGAATAACGTCGGAGAATTAAATAAACCTTTTGTGAAAGACGGTCACTATGTGGGGAGTAAAGGCACACACAATCGACCAAGCAGCCATCGATTAGTTGCAGCAGCTACCGTTCCTGCTTCTGAAACTAACGAGAACCCGATATAAATATTTCACAGTCTACACTCGGTAAGTATTGCAGCAGAAATAAGCTTGACGTGACGGCCTCTTGTCACGATACATCGACGAGTTTGTCTTTGCTATTTCCATTCCAGACTTTTTACTCCTCACATATGTATGTGATGAAGCCCTCCGAGGTTATAAAAATGACGAGATATGCAGCCACCATAAAAAATAAGGAATCCCTAGCAATGTTTTTGCGGTGCATATCTTGTCAGATCTTTCGATAGCGAGTGGTCAGTATATAAGAAGAGAGAGAAATTTTTCCCCTCCCGAAGATTTATCCGGATAAAATATAGAGTTAACAAGTTTGTTAGTAGAGTAGTCGAGTTACTGTTTATCGTCGTTGCCACTAGTCCATTCGAAAGTAATCTTAGGTATACTTTAAAACTATGTAACGGCTAATGATAAGCAAATCCCGGTGTTAAGGGAGAGAAGTTTAATCGATACAAAGCAGAAACTCGACAAACAAATGCACTTATTAAGAATGAGGTAGAAAAGTCGAAAACTCGTGTCAATAAGAATATCAATTGAGAGTCTAGAGAGAAGCGGAGTCGATAGAGAAGATATTTATTCTTAAAAGTTGTGTAATGACGGTTGGTAATGTCAAAATCGACTGGCGCAAACAAAACAGTCAATGCAATTTAAGAGAAGGAGCTATCCTGTACGCGGCCGGGGAGACTAGTTGTAATCCAAGTAAAGCAATTATCTAGTTGAAGTGAGACTGTGTTGTCGACTAAAGCCTCTGGTCAGACATTTACTACTACAGTGCTATCCGGATGGGCAATATGGGGAATCCCCTTTGCTTGTTCCATTCACGTGATCAGGTTGGCAGCAAACGTGATTAAAACGTCCCTTGAATGCTATCTCTGTCGCCCTCTGCCAATGTCACCTCTCAGTCAGCTTAATCTGCAATCCATCGATTGAAGCGATTGTCTGCACAGAAATATTCCGAGCGTGTCTTCAGTTAATCTGCAAAGCAAATAAAACCACAGAACCGTACGAATGAATGTTTGAACTCGACTACGTAGTTCTTGTTCCAATATCGAGCATTCGATCGAATACAGAGTGTCTGTGTTGTGATTGAAGAAACATGGATGGTGTACTTGTGCCTCAATTTTCTATTGTGTGTACTTGATGCTGATACGCTTTGCTGGATGAGGAAATTGTCGGGTGTCCGCTTACTCTTGCTTGACGCAGCTCAACAGCAAAATCAATAATAGCTGATGGTCAGTTTTTAATAATCTCTTGAGATAGCGAGAGGCGATGTGTTTTGCCGTTATAAAAACTTTTTGGTATTAGTGAAGCACAAAGACTGCTGCGGGTGATAATTCAATGCAGGCTTTTCTCAGAAAATTGTAAATTCCTTTCATAAATTCATTCTACATGCAAAAAAATAACATCATTTTAAAAATTTTCCCTATTATGAACGATTCAATTAAATATAATTAAAGGATATTTTCTTATTATACAATTAAAATGTAAAAAATATTTCTCGATAATTTGTTTAACTTTTAAATTTTTGGCTTTCAGGAAACTGAAACAGGACCGGTTTAGTAGTAACAACAGTTACTGCACATCAATAAATACTAAAAGAACAAACATTTACCTACATCTAGAAGCATACAGTAAAGTCTCCTCCCTGATCCTGATCTATATCTTCCCTTTCACAATAACAACCCCTCTAGGTAAGAAGGAACATATCACCAATAAACATCAGTACTATTGTGCTAGAGATGTAGTTCAGTTAGAATCCCACCTTTGCTTTGGCAACGATCAACTAGAAGGGGGAAGAGTTGCGTATTACCATCCAGCCATTCAAGCTGACACAACATGCTGATTTATGATGTCCTACAAGGTTGGTGTTGGCACTCTAGACCCCCCTCCTAAAGTTTTGTAGAAGTTCCTTTACCCGGGCTGTAGCTTTGCCCTTCTCCGTCACTTAACACTTGACCTTTCTTGGAGCCTCTCTACTATTGCCAGACTCGGTAACAAACAGTAAATCAAGTCCTACTGTCCTTACACTTTTGGATTCCTAACAGTTATTTCTCTCAACTGGATTTTCTCACTTCTCTTCCTGTAATAGAGCCATTCACTCCAACAGCAACATTCTTACATAAATCTTCTTTTGGAATTTTAACATTCCGACTTCGTATACTAAATATATTGCAGCATATATATATATACAGTATATGCATTTATTTTTATATTTGTCTTTTTGGTATGCTACTTTAATTGTAAATATTTGATGAATTTCTAGATTCGGGTCAATTTTGAGAAAGATTGAGTGTAACATTTAGCATCAGTTTTCCGAAATTCTTTACATTTTTTACGCTAACATAAAAAGGAAGTTAAATATGAAGAACGAATGAATTCAAGCAAAACAAGAATGATCGTTGTTTGATAAACATGACAAAACATTCGTGTTCATCTTTTTCTTTTTTTTTTTTAATAATCACTAAAGCAGCTCTACTGATTGAGATCTTGAAACTGCAACTTCAGGTACGATTCAAATCTTAAATTGCAATTTCAGCAATGGTACAAATCTAAAAGTGAATTTTCTTCAGTGAGCACTGCAAAATTCTATAAACTTAATGTAGTAAAGCTGCCGTTCTCTAGAGAGAAAAAAGAGAGATAGAGGGGGAAAAAAAGTAAATGGATAATTCAAAAATTCGGATAGAAATCTAGCAGAGGAATTTGCAAGAGTGGTCTAATGATAAAGATTATACCTAGGTGTGCCTTCCACAGTTTATTAACAACTAATGCATGAATGCTGTTCGGTAGTGATCGGTATAACTTCCTAACTTCTTACTTACTCTGCAGTTTGCATTGATTTCCGTTCAGTCCGGTATTGATTGTGAAACAACTGCTGCTCACAGAAATTTCATCAAATTCAAATAAAAGAGGGAAACCATTCTTCGGTCGGTAAATGAAAACTTAGCAGAATTTTAAGAGTTTTCCCTCATAGAATTACAAATGTCTCCTTATTGTATAACACAAGTTGAATTTAAAAGATAGAAGTTGAAAAAAGAATATTCCCATCGACGAAATTTAAAACGTCATTTTATTCTCGGATCGATCTCTTAATAACTTATTTTGAATATCGCCCTTAAAGATCTAATTCTTGTTTGAAAAATATATTTAATGTCTTCTGGAGAAAAATCTATTAAAATTTACATATTCAGCAAAAATTCCGTCAATAAGCTTCTCTTGAATACAGTTTTGCATTCGTATCTCATTGCTTTCTTTAATATAAATCTCTCCTCCGAGACTGATGCGCGTATTGAGGAATTAACTTACTATCATTATACTGGCTCAAAGTAAAGAAAATTTATTACTAATGAAGTTAAGATTTTATTAAATCGAACTGTTTGAAAGAGTTTGCGATATAGTGGAAGGAATGTATCCTTATTTTCTTTTTTCTTGTGCGAAAACATTTACTGACTGCGTGTTTAGTGGGAACTCTGACTTGTTCTGTGGATTAGGAAGACGTCAAGAAGTCTCCTTCTACCGAGGTCAGCTCGGTCTTTGTTGGCTATTGATTTCCTTTAAATGAATTACACAATTCCAGTAGCCTGCCAGGCAGGACTCGGAGAATCTACTTCGACAATTTCTCACATCTCTCCATCCCTAGAGACTGCAACGGACTTGTTTGCTACGATTCTGGTGACTTAAGATAGTCGTTGTACCTGATAACCCACCTTTGTATAGGTGATAGAAACTTGTATACTCTTACTCGGAAGGCTTAAGCTTATACATTGTCGAACACCGGGCTTCCAGGTTGAAGTAAATGAAAAAATTAATGAGATACTTCAGACGTTTAACTGCTCTGGAGTAAGGTTAGCTTTCAATTACAAAAGACATAAGGAAAGAAAAGATATATAATATTTTCAGAAACTCGATATGAGAAAGACTCATAAAACTACCTTCTGTATGATTGGGATAATAAAATGTGTAATTGGAGACTCCTCAAATACTGTTTCTGATGTATAAGAAGTCTCCGAAAGTCACAATCCTTCAGAAATTAACTCATTAATCAAAATCCCTACATGGATTTGTGTCTTGATAACTCCCAATAAATTAATTTATTAAGTCTTTGAAGGATCAGTGTAAGTAGTTAGATTTTTATTATTTTATAAGCTAACAACTACTCGTATGACTATAGCTTTAAAATTTTAGATTTTTTAAGGCATTTTCTAACGAAAATATTGCAAAATTTTGAACTTTAACGGAATAATTTAAATACAAAAAAATATATAATATGAATGACGATCTCATATTCAACCGATCTAACAGATAATTCGATTGGCAGTAATGCGTTAACGTTAAAAGCATAATTTAACGACTTAATAAAAATTTTACTTCAATTTAAAATTGGTACAAAGGAGTTTTCTTGGTTTTTTTCTTTTGGAAAAAAAAGACTATTTCATCTTAATTCAAGTCAGACAAAGTCCATCGGAGCGAGACGTATAACTCTAAAACTCTGGCAGGGTGAAGGGAGCAATAAAACCAAGTTATCCATTTAACTTTTATGTCTGAGGGAAAACATATCCATGTTAAATAGCTACTAAAGTTGCAGATTTCGCACAAACGTCTGTGAAAAGCTATACAATTTACTTACGCGATTTTAAGAATTTCAAACTTACCAGTAAATTGTTTATTGGTTTGAAAGAATGGAAGTTTAGACGAAAAAGATTCATATAGCGGAATGGATGATGTATGACAACTTTATCTATACTTTTTTACTGCACAGACAGCAGAATTTTTACTTTAGTCCTTTAGGTTTTACTGCATTAATAAGTGTAATAAGCCAAGATGAAGAATGGTTTCGATTCTTTTTCTACTTCAATCGATCGTAATTTTATGTAATTTGTCTCTTAGGCGATACGACAGAAAAGAATAAATTTTCTACAAAAGAGAATAAGTTCTTCCTGCTTATTACTCAGCTAGACGAATAATTTCTATTATTATTTTTTACTTTTTTTTTTCTTTCAAATTCTGATGTATTATAAATTCAATCATTTTAATTCCATTAAGAGCTAATTTTTATTTCCTTGATGCTATTCAATTGTAGAATTTTATTTATACCCATTAATATATACTTTTCCCTCTTCTCCTTCTATTTTTAATAAATCTTTTCTTTACTGTTGAATATTTTAAAACTTTCCAATTTCCCCGTAAACTATGTACTGAACTGATAATAAAATATGTTTTGCAGAGTCTTATAAATATTTAAATGATATGGATTGTAATCAAAGACAATGTTTTGTTGTTCTTTTATGATGCTTTCTCCTCTGAAGAAGAATCAAAATGCAATAAATATTCTTTAAAATCCTCTAAAATTTGAGTATATAATCAAATGGAGTAATTCTCTTCGGGAATAATAAAAAAAAAAAATACTTTTTACACGATTTTGCACGAAAGAAGTATCAAAAAATCTCTTCAATAGTTACAGGAGAAAAGATTCCTTTGAAATTGTTAAATTTCTCTAAATTCTGGTAAAAAATTCTCTAAGATTAAAAGGTATGGTTATCAAATGGAGTAATTTTCTTCTAGAGCGAACAACAATCTACAAGAGAATAACTTGATAAATTCCTTTAAAAAGTTGTCTAAAATTGCAGTATATTAACAGGTGGGATAATTCACTTTTGAAGAAAAATAAGAAAAATAATATCTAACTGAAAAAAAATTCTTTTCTTGAGCAATATTAAGTAAATTTTTTGAAAAAAAATTATTTAAATTTTTCGTATATTTGAAATAAATTAATTAAAGCAGTAATCCACCTAGAGAGTAACAAATAGGGGAAGATATTATAAAGAAAGTAAAATCTACTAAGAAAACTTTCCTCCCCTTGAGCAATAAGAAGGGAAAAAATTACCTCTAAAATTGCCAAAAAGTCCTCTAAAAATTCCTCAAAAAATTTCTCCAAAATTGCCGTAGGGTCTATATTGTCAAATAGAGTAATTCTCTTCTGAAGCAACGCACCAAAAGAAAAAAAGTAAGTCTACAAGAGTAGTACCGGATAAAATTTCTTTCTCTTAAGCACTAATGGAGGAAGTTTCCTTTAATGCAAGAGACTTAAATGGAGAATATTTTCCTGTAGAGAAACAATTTTTCAAAAGTTTCTGTAAAAATAGGAGCAGCAGATAGGAACGAAGATCACCAAACATATAAAAAGGGGCGCACCAAAGAAATATATCCATTAGATCAGGAAGGAAATATGTCGTCGAAAACGCAACTTCCCCATTCACACTTGAAACAATCATTCAAAATTTTATTAATGTACCATTTTACATGGTAAATTTTACATCTGACAAAATCCGCGTTTTAACATAATGAATCCTACTTTGTTTGCATGGTTAAAACCGAACAATAAATATTTAAAATACCTATTCAAATTAGAGTGGCGAAATATTAACTCTTCCAACTTAATAAGCTAACAAGGTAACATTTATTTTTCAGTTGAACAAATTAAAAATGGGAATTCCTCCCAGTCACGTCAACCTATGGAAAGGCTTTACTTCACAATTACCATTGTTAATATTAGATATTCAATTATGTTCTTTTCTAAGAGAGAATATGACAATTTATTTTATCAAACCGGATGCCAGTTGTCAAGTAGCTGAATTCTAACAAAACAAATCGTCGATCCTCTCTCGAAATTGCAGTTTGAAGAATTTTTAAAATACATGTTAATGAAGCTTATCTACTGACAGGTCATGTCCAAATTTCATTTCGCTAAACGAACAATGATAGCAAAACTTGTCATTTTGCAGACAACTAACTTATTTCCTTTCAAATTATTTGACAACTCTGTAATTTTCTCGAATTTAATGCGTTACAAAGACTTTCCAAGTCTAAGGTTTGGACTAAACATGTGTTTCACTCCTTCATTTTTTCCTCTTTTTTCAAATCAGGTGAGAGTTTATCATTAAGTTTTACTACTCTGAGCGAGGAAAGCAGTGAATTCCTTCGAATAGGACGAATACATAAATTTCTCCTAAAGAAACTGGGTTATCACGTTTTAAGTATGAATTCTGAGTATTCGTGCTTAGTATGATGCGGATCATTTCCAAAAGAGATTTTTTCACAGATAATGCTTCTAAATAAGAATTTCGTCCTTAAAAAGTATAAATTTAACTAAAGTTACAAAACACACAAGAATGTATTCTAAAAAATCTTTCTCCAAAATATATTTTTCTCTTTTAATTCTCGAAAAATTTATGACAGAGATATATCACCTTCAGTCTAGATATACGAGAACCTCTACCTTATATCACAGGATATCTTTCAGCATCAACAATGAGAACAGTTTCGTCAACGTCACAGCCATCTGTAATAAAAAATCTCGATTCCTTTTTTTAATAATCGAATAATTTATATATCGAATTTACCAAAAAAAAATAACAAGTAGAAAAGTTTGTTCATTCCTCCTTGGCTAGCTTGCATTCACAGACAATCCTTTGAGTGGCTCGATTCCAATTGCAGTTAAGACGTGGGTGTATAGTCCAACAGTTGAATTCGAGCAAGAAAAGCTCGCAGCGGGACATTCGACAGCAGGATACCATTCAGCATTCAGTTACTTCCCCATTTTCTGTATTGGACGATAAAAAAATGTGGCAGGGCATACACGAGACTTTTCCTCTCTGGCAGGCTGTCTGTCCATTAGTTTTCCTTTCAGTAGTAGGTAGTGCAATTGAAAGCGTCAGTCACAGGCTGTTTTGCTCTCATAGTTTGATTTTTAGGTCAAGACACTGTTGCTGGACTTTGGCAACAAGAATGTCACAACAACTCAAAATTTCTTAGGAATGCATGACAAATCTTTGGTTCTTCTACAGAAGCCGTTTTCATTATAAGACAGGAACCGCCTTTAATGACGCTTGTTCTACTTTATCCCCCGAGCACCACCGATGCTATATTGGGAATAAAGCTACTTTCTTTATAACTCTCGTCGGGAAAATCAGACGTTATACTACCAGAGTCATATTGTAGCCGCAAATTTCGTTTATAGTTTAAGAGGCATTTCCTCTGCCATTCGAGACTCGCTATAAATCTAGCTTAACTGCACTATATTTAAAAATTTTAATTATTATTTTCAATACTTATCGAGTTTAACAATATTTCAATCCAGTTATGTTGCAATAAAGAGAGAGTTTTATAGCTTTAGAACGGTTTAAACGATATATAAGTTATATTTATATATTAATAGCGTTATAACTAAACTTTAACTAATTAAATTCCGGATTCTAGAAAAGTAACGCTAACAATTAAAAATAAAAAAAAAAGAAAAATGAGAGAAGCGCAGTTTCACGAGTAAAATGTTTTAAAGGAAACAATAATTGAATAAATCAATGATGGAAAATAGAAGTTTTTTTCTGTTTCCGAACTTCGAGTTCATAAATTTTCAAAGATCATTGTGGATTTTAAAACAAACATAGCGAAAGAAAATGACGTTCATGAAGAACATGTCTAACATGTCCATATTTATATATATGGTACGAGATGTTATTCCAAAAACATGAAAGTTTCAATAAGAAAGAGTTTGAATAATAGTGTACGATTTCAAAAACGTCTGAAGTAAAGTTAGGTAACATTTTATGACTGAGACAAACGATCTATCATTCTGTCCTCAAGAACTGGGGAGCCGTAAACAAAACTTCTATAAAGGCCACCGATGCGGTTTGAAAAGATTGAAAGGAATTGAAACATCAACCGAACAGAATTTTTCTATTCCTATCTAGGGAGCAATAACCTATATATAAGAATTGGACAGTATGTGTGTGCGCGTTTTTTTTTAAATCTTACAAACTTGATAAAAAATTTTTTTCGCTCGATGTGTTTGAAAAGTCTTATTTGTTCCTTTTTATTTGATCGAATCACTGTCCAGATCCATTCAGTACCCGGTAACAGTGCACCGTATTTTTATGCTCCGTATTACTTTACTTTAATCAGGTATTACAACAGCAATGCTCAAAATGGTCGAGAGAGCAACGACTGTTCGTCAGAATTACACCCATCTAATATTATTAGATCGGCGCTGATAGTCCCAAAATCTGGTCATTACACTGGAAGAGAGAACCTATGCCCACTTTACTGTTGAGCATATAGAGGTGTTTTAATTGATTGGACCCTGGCGTGGATAATCTCGTGTTTACGACCGGACGGATGGGCATTGGTGCCCGCGGGTCGAAGATGGAGAATGAGAAGAGGGAGAGAGAGCGCTCCTTATCTGGCGATAGTCGGAAAGCAGTAAAAGTGAGATGGGGGAAAGCACTGATTGACTCTTAGTGGTGTGGATAGGAAACGTGCGGTTTATCGCTCCACAACCCCCCTGTTCTTCGGTTCCTTTACGTTGCCCTGTGGGATCGGGTCAGATCCCTTCATTACTCCCTCACCTAGCACTCAGAAAATCTCGTCACCCCTAGATAAATACGTAATGAGATCCTCGCTGTCCTTCGGTAGTAAAGGTGGAAAGAAGAATATTATTTTTATTGCTGTCTGTCGTCCGATGTATAGAAACTATTTTATTGTCTTTGCTTCTATTACCATCTCAGCATGTGGGAAAATAATGTCACCCGTCTTTCGCTTTATGTAAGTTTGGTGTTGCACCACAACCTGATGAAAGTGTCCACAGTTGTAAAATGCGTGCACCTTTTTATTTGATCTAGACGCGTTGAACATATATATAGACTTTTATATATACACTATAGAGATCCCCATTGACTCCTTTTCAGAAATCGTGGCATTCCATACGAAATAATAACAAATCTCTCTAGTTGTCACATATTTTTTTTTTTTAATAAAAATTAATTAATTAAAAAAAATACATATTTAAACAATATTGTCAGATGTTATTTCTAGAGGACAAATTTTATTTTTCTATAAAAATTCTTAAATAAATTTTTCAAAATTACATTAATTTTTGATATTAAAATTTGTTTAATTTTTAAATATAATTATTCAAAGAAAATATTAAATCAACGAGAATTATTAAATTACTACACTTAAATTGGATTTTGCAACAAAAAATCAGAATATTTAGGAAAAAAATATCGATTAATATACAGATGTGTATATATCTCAGTTGAGATCTGAATTATAAGTTCTTTTTAAGTCCGATTATCTGTCAGATTTAATTATAGAATAAACAGGATTAAAATTATTAAAAAGACGAGATTAGTAAAATAATATATTGGCTTATGTTTCGAAATAGCATTAATTCTTTTTGATAGACATAAACATAAATCTATCGAGGTTTAGTTCTGCCTCTTCTTTTTTTTTTTGAAGTCGAACTATATTTAAGTCTATGAGAGTGAGGGTTGAAGATAGGAATAGATGCGACAGATTTTAAAGATTTCATTCCATCTTAAGCTTGTAGGAAAACAGAAGATCTGACAGAATGGGAGAGTAAAAGTTCACTGACAGAAGTCATGTCAGTTGACAGAATGAGTTTTGCTCTTTCACTTGTTTCTCAAAACAGATATTCTTTAAAGACCTCCCACTGCTTTAGAAGGTTCCTCCTCTTCTATTAAGGAGATCTTTATCGAGATTGGGTCCTTTAGCAGGATTTCTTTTATTAGAGGATCAAAGGGCATCGTTTTCCTCCAGAGATTTTACCATTTTTGTTTAGAAACTCAGACTCTGTCTGATTTCATTCAGGATATAAAAAAAGAGGAAAATACATCA
Source organism: Androctonus mauritanicus (assembly GCA_011317285.2). Taxonomy (NCBI): domain Eukaryota; kingdom Metazoa; phylum Arthropoda; class Arachnida; order Scorpiones; family Buthidae; genus Androctonus; species Androctonus mauritanicus. The sequence goes on along the minus strand of WUQG02421563.1, from coordinate 15,422 downwards.
ACCGGAATTAATATTCTTTACAAGTACCAAGATAGCTCGAGGTTAAACTTCACTACCAAATTCGGTAAACTCGTTAAACTTGGAAGAAATCATGGCTAAACCAAATGAATTTTTTTTTAGAGGATATCGATGCATAATTCCTCTTCACACGCTGAAAGTTCGATGACTGCAACCTTTTTAAGATACACTGACAGAAGAAAACAATATAGGAAAATATATATTTGACAAGAGCATGAAGATAGTGACATCAATTATCCCCTGCAGTGGCCATAAAGCCTCACGTATTTATAGTTATGTTATTGTGGTGTAATATCCTGCAGCGATAACATGGCAACGCTCCAGTCAGTGGATCATGGCTTCTCTTTTGTTCAGAAATATTCTCTTCTGTTTGATAAATGATGAACGATATCTAAATTGTTGACCTAAAGCAACAATTTCAAGGGTTAGGTGTAGCAGAGGCCAAGGGTGAAGATTTTTTTCTTGCATTCTTTCTTAGACATAATAGTTTCCTAGTCCGATTTTCATCTTTAAGCTAATATCTGCCTGCATTCTGAAGATATTTTGGTAAATTGGATGATATTGAGAGGCTGTTGATTGAATAAAGCGATGTTTGTGCATTCCGTTCTTTGCACTAATATTATTTTTATTTCTTCGCATTGATTGATACAATGATTTTTACTAAGATACTTCTCTATTTTCAATTTTAATGATGTATATTGTGTTCTTTTGTGTAACTAATAAGTTATTTTTGTAAAATATCAACATGTGCCGCTCTGAATGACATCATATACATATTCGCCCGCCTCTATTCATCCCTATCTATTCATTAGAGCTCTGATGAGAAACCATACTTATCTTCGTTATCTTTTACGCTGCCGATATGTTATTCTTCGACATGAATTGCGAAAATGTTTTAGAATTATATACTCGCAGCCATTTTAAAAACAGTAAAAAAGTAATTCAATCCCCAAAATAGAACAAACTAATTTATTCTCGAACATCATCTACCCCCTTCCATCGCATGCAAAGCAGCATGCTAATGAATATGTAGTAAACCAAATAACCGATAGATGGCACCAAACGTAACTTTTAATTAAAGACCCCATAATGAATTCCATATAAAAAAATATTATTAATTATACCACCGCTACTCTTTGCGCTTGCTTAATGTTAACATTAAACAGGCGAAGAGAGTAGTTAGGGAAATAAATTCGGCATATTTTTTTGTGCATAAAGATAACTGGCAAAAGGAGTTTGTTTATCGCATTGTGTACGTTGATTTTGTTTATCTTAATTAACCAATACAATTAAAGCATATCGGACAATTATCTATTTGACCTATGGCCATACCGAACGCAAACTGCACGCTGTTGATGGAATAATCAACGTGTGGTAGCTAATCACACTACCTTCGGGAGAAGTTGAGAAATTTGGGAAATACTCTGTGAACATAGATTAATAACCAAAGCAACTATTTTAATTACGTGCTGGAAAGCAAATTTCAGAGGCAATAATTTGCTGTTTGGTGATTGATGCAATTTTGGTGACTCTTCGTTATTAATTATGATCACCAATGTAGCTAGAAGTTTTAAATATAATCTCCTACCAGCGATATCAAAACATTCGCCCTTTTATCTCTTACGTTTTCTATTAAGACATCGCCAAAAGCAGAAAATACTTTAAAACAACTTTTTTTTTCTTTTTTTTCTGATGGTAACCATGCTTACATTTATGATTATTAAAATTCGGAGCTGATAATTTTCTATAATCCCCTGCATTAGAGGAAGGGAAAAAAAAAATGCGCTTCTCTCTCGGCAGCAGCATTTCTAATTAATAAAACGGGGAAAATAGCGTTAAAAAAACGCTAATTAGGATTATTCGCATAATTTACGCGAGTTTGTTTTCGGTTTACCAACCGGGATCTGATGTCACCGGTGTGACGTCATCGAGTGGTATAAACTTTTTCGTTTATCGCTCTAACATCCTCTAACATAATTTCCTTCTGTAGATCGATGTAACTGGTGGTTTTTCTTACTAGATTTCTCTATCTCTAGCAATTTTCATATTTGATTTTTATTATAACACTGACAAATATATTTTCTACTCGAGAGAATTGCGTTTAAAAAAAAAAAAAATTATAATAATAGAAATTTTTTTGAATGCGGTAATAGTAAAAAATATATATATATATACTGTATATATATAAAACTAAACATATTTTTAAAAATCAAACCAATCTCGCGTAGTCCACGCTTTCTACGAATCGATAATTTAATTCTTTTAAGTAAAATAAAACAAATAATAAAAATCTTGCAATAACTTCGACAAATTCAATTTTACAAAATAAACAGAAAATGAAAAAAAATAAACAAAACAAAGAAAAAAATTCCAAAAAATCGTACGTTTTATAAATGAAAATGTTCCAAAACGTATCCGATAACTTAAAATACTCTGGAGAACAAATTCGTGATGAATTTGTACGATTTTTATTTTAATTTTTTTTTTTTTTCTATTCTGTAGTTGTTCGTGACAAAGTTTTCTCCACATTGTGATATATTGCGAGAGAAAATCAACGTGTGTAGCCCAGGAGAAGCCAAGAAGGCAAAAGCATCCGCAGTCCTTGATGTCAAAATCATAAGGATTATCAATGAACTAAGCTGTCGAGTTAGCTTCGGTATCTGTCATGAAAAATAACATTAATATTCATTTACTGCACTTGCCTCCCACAAGATAAACTTGACTATAAGCTGCTGAGGAATTTACTGCAGCAAATGTTTTTCTTTAGCTTCATATAAGGCACGATATCTTCATCTGGTTGTAGGTCTGGTTTTTCTCTTCACTTCAAGTCCTCTTTTTTTTCCTTCTTTTTTTCTTCTTTCCGTTGCATTTCAGTTTGTCCATTCGTTTTAATCGAACACATCCTATATACATTTTCTTTATCCTGCTAGTCTGTTCGCACAAAACTCGATCTGAGCTACAAAAAAGAAAAAAGGTATACATCTTCCACATTAATCATACTTGTCGTTTCTGTTTTACTGCATCCGCTGTCTTCCTCCGTTTTTGGATTTTCTTTTGACCCAGCTTTACTTTCTTTCTCTTTTCCCCTCTTCTTTTGCTATTAGTGCAATGCAGACTTGTTTTTGACAGGCAATAGAGCTATTTCGACTTCTTTATCGCAACAATATGAATCACTATATTGCACATGGATAATCTTTCTTATAAATCATTTAATGTACCTGACAGATTCTACATTTTGAATCGATAAAAGTGGATTTATCGTTGAGGAAAAATTTTTATATTAAGTTTATATGCAAACCGGAATATTTATGACTTCTACACTGCTCCAAAATATCTTTATAAAGATATTTAAGGAGAATTGTTAAAGGTTTATTGCGTATAAGTTATATTTACAGCAAAATTTTTCATTTCATAATCACGTGAGCGTTATTATAACTATAAAATGTGGATTCTATATGAGAACAAAGACTTTATGGACGTTCGCATGGATTTGCACAGATTAGTTTTAGCTTTTCATGTGGATTAGCATAAATTGGCTTTCGGTTCTTCAGCTCTTGCATGGGTCGGCTAGCTTTTCTTGCGATTTGTATAAGAGTTTATTGTTCCGACTTAATCCGTTTTCAAACTTTAACTATTTCTTAATCTTCTGCGCCATCCATACTTAAATCAATAAAAGACAATTCAGTTTTTGGACTTAATACATCGATATGTTATTAAAGAAGCAAATTCGATCTCCTCGGGCCAATAACTTTATTCTATCGAACAAAAAACGAAAAAATAATAGAATGTAGTCCACCAACACCGGTTACATAGACAAATTGCACCGGATTAAACTATAGAAGGCGCGATCTTAAAATCAATTTACCGTTTACTATTTATATATCTGTAGGGACCTATCAGAAGGAGAAACGTAGGAATCGTTAATCCGTCTGGTGGCGAAAGTGAAAGTAAAGAAAAATTCATCTCTGCCCCATGCCGCCAGCCAACTTCCACCAAACAAAGGAACTCAGACAGTTATCGACGATTCCCGGGGTGCATTGCGGCTTTATAACATCAAATTTATTTATTTTAATGATATTTTGTTATTAATTACCGAAAATCGCTTAATGTTTTCCTGTTTTGACTAATTACCCTCGGGTAGAACTTATAAAATTGTTATGGATACGCATAAAAATAACGAAAAAATCCAACCGCACTCAAATCTGCGTTCTTAATAAATTTAAATATCGCACCTCCATCTTACCTGGCAGCAATATTGTTTATTACACAAACATCAGTGGAACAAAGAAAAATCGATAAATATATTTATAATTACGTTAGAAAATTAGTTGCGTTCGAAATCTGCCAAATACAAACTTAATCGCACGCAAATAAACGATCGCTTTGTTTCCCATGTGTATTGGCACACTTATAACAAGGGCAAAGATGAATTGTGTGATTTGCAATGAGGTATAAGTGAACACAACTCCATTGGCCTGCTGGATATTTTTGATATTCCCATCTAACTCGCATGCATATTCTAGTCCTTTCATCTAAACTGCCTGCCATGTTAGGCCAAACAGGTCAATTTCCTGTCAAATTTTATGAGGTTGGGTAACCGCACGCAAAACAAGCTTTTTCTTCTCTGCACTCGTGCGATATGCCTAACTGGTTTGCGTAACGTTGACTTTTATTGCATACGACTGGAATCTATTTATACTGGGAGGAGTGAAAAACCTAAGTCGGATCGATAATACTTCAGCCAAGCTAAACTGTATCTACAGTACACCTGTGTGCATCATTGCTCTACTTATCCATCAAAACAATAGAAGTTTCGTCAGTCTGAAGATTTTATTATTATTTTTCTTTTATTAATGGTTGCTTTCCAAAGTAGCCAACGTTCTTTTTTTGTTTATTTACGAAAGTAGAAAGTTTCCATCTTTAGCGAGGAAAAATAAATTTGGCACCTTTCCCTCTCCATAAGATGTTTATAAAATTTCCCAAAGAAGAAAGATTAAAGTAGGATACGTGAAAGATTAAGAAAGTGCAAAAAAAAAAAAAAGTTGAAGTAGTAACTTGGAATTTATATATCTTCAATTCCTTGGAAAAGGCCCTAAAGATGCTTAACGTCAGTCTATTTCTTTGAAAGATAATTCAGTCGTAAATTTAAGGCTTTTCGAGAATTGAAAAAAATATCAAATCCTTTAAATTTATATTGTAAATTCGATCTAGAAGGCCCTAAAGTTTTTAATGCACTTCTGAGACACGTTCTCTTGTAGAAATAGCTTCGTTTTTCGGATATCCTCTAAAGATAAACAAGCTATTTTAAAATCTTCTAATGCGACCTACCAAAATTATTACAGTACTGTGCAGCCTCCTTTAGTAAAGAGCGGTGTCTCCATACAATTCGATCTTTTGAGGTTGTACGTGCATCCTGTCCTCTTTAGTCAGCCGCCTTTATATTGTCCTAAGGTGTTACATTACACAACAACTGTCTAGCTCCATCACTAATACAAGTAATTAGTTACTCCATCTCGAATTTATATCTGTGACAGGAAAAGAAAATAAATCGGGTCTATTCCATCAATGATCTCATTTTCAACTTCAACATTCCTAGAAACAGTAATAAATAACGAGACATCGAACAATAAGCGATTCTGTCAAGGTAAAACAATATCTTCAGTTTTTGTCAATACCTGAAGATATATTGTGACAGAATGTCACCGAAAACAGAGAGTTTAGTGTTACTCGGTATTTTCTGTACTTCTACGAATGTTATACACACGCGAGGAAAAAAAATAAATACTGATCCTATCACAGTTCAACCACAAGGACGTATTCCTGCCACTTAGATATCCTATTGGCGTTTCTATAGACCTGAATTTGTTCGGAAAATCTATTTTACGGGGACTTATTGTTTTCCTTTTCGTCCTACTCTTCTTGCCAGTTTTCATCTCCTAACTAGAATAGCCTGCAGCAAAGTGTTCATACATTCTTCCACAGTACGCGAGCTTCATGTATAACAGATATCAACTCAATTATATTACCACTATTATTATCCACTTCTTTTTTCCTCCTACATATCTACTTTCCAATACTAAACAAAAATAAACGTTTCTACATTCGACATATTTATGCAAATGAAAAATTTTAAAAGTACAATATATTTCGAGAAATATTTAAAAAAAAAAACAAGAACGGTACAGTATTATTATCTATAATCTGGCAAGATGTTGTTGACCCATTTTGCTTCATCGGTAATGTTTTATAATAATAAGATTTATGCAAAAGTTAACTCTTTCTAGGTATCAAAAGATGAATTGCGTGCTTCCCTCGATACTCAGAATACGACTGACACCTGTAAATTTGAATAATTCATAAGAGCAGCACTATATTTATACTTGATACTGAAGACTCAGTTGGCTGCACTTAATTATTTTCCATCGAAAGAAACTGATTCCAAAGAGTGAAGTCGTATTGACAGGACAATGAATCCGGGAATGGGGTGGGGTGAAGCCAAGCAGATAGTTAAGTCACCACGCCCTGTCTCCATGCCAAAGCAAGACCAAGAAATCTAATAACGTGCCTATCTATAACCACTCCCTTGACGGCGTATCCGTCTTAAGCTGCTTTAATATGCAATTTCCATTGGGAATGGATAAACATTCACGTGTTGAAGCTTATATTGTTCCTTTTCTCCGATAACATTAACATTAATTATCTATCTGGTTTTTAATTTTATGATTGCGGTATTGGAATGCTGATCAGGTTGTTACTGAATTTTTTTTAAGGTGGAGTGTGTTTGCTCTTTCGCTGTTATTATGTTGAGTGATGTAGGGATCTCTTCAGTTATTAGAATGGCATTTGTCCAATTTCGTCGTCATAATGAAATCAAGAACCATCTATTTATATTCATATATAAAAACAGAACGTTAATCACCTTTCATTTTTTATTGTTCCACTGCGACATTTCGCATTATAAGTTTGGCAGAACTCTTAGAAATTAAACAATATTTCTATTCAGGTAAACTGACTTTCCTTATATACGTATAGTTAATTATCATTTAAAAGCAAACCCGAACAACAAAGCTAAAACTTGTCTTTAATTTTAATAAAGAGGAACCAAGTACATGACAAGTCATGTCAAGTCGGCGATTATTCAAAATCGTGACTTGCGTGGTCTGACAGCCTTCCAACAAACTTTGACTGAAAAGAAGTTAAGTTCAAGTCCAGTAGCCTAGATTTTTGTCTGTTAATTCAGAAAGTGGGCATGCACCAGTGCCACTGGTTAAATAAGAGCTTAAAGTAACTAGAAGAAATTAAAGAAAGGAAAGAAAAAAAAAATACGTAAATTTTTATTATCTTTTGATTAATCACCAGAAACTTTTTGTTGGGGATCTAAAATAACCGGATTATCGAACCTGGCAATGTATCCATTGTTGATTTAAGATTGAATCGTGTATTCCTGGAACCTATACATTACGTCTATTGTTGGAGTGATAATGGGATTGGTCATGATTGTGTGATTTCTACTTCGACTCCATCCTAGAAAACGTCATGATGATTAATTGCGATTTTTCTGTTTGCTGTTTTTTTGATATTAAATTTCTCTTTCATATATATAAAATCGCACAATTCATAAACTATTTAGTAGCTAGAAATTATAATCCGACTTAAAAGTGGAGGATGAAGAATGACAGTAAGCGCTGTTCATCCAATAAATTAATTTTTGAATCATTAATATAAATTTAAGCTTGGCAAAATTAATTGCATTATTATGTTAATGTGTGATTAATTGTAATTAATATATTATAAAAATTAGAATATATTCTTGTAATGTATAAAATTAGATAACAAATTTTATAATATTATAATTATAAAATTGAAAAATAAATATGTAGCAAGCTTTTTAAATCAATGTTTTCTTCACAATTCTCAATGCAGCATCCATCTTGCGAAAGAAAAGCCTCTTCTTTTTTATACTTTTCTCGCTAGGAAATCATGGCAACAAAAGCAGATATCTTCAAAAATAGGCAAGCTATCTTTTTCTCCTTTCTTACTCCTTATATATATATATAAAACTTATATAAAAATATAAATTCTTGCCTTGAATGTTTCCTAGTTATTTCTTTTTTTTATTATTGTACTTTTGTTTGATTTATTTTTATTTTTATAATAAATTTATAGTTTTCTAAATTATAGTTTGAAATAGGGCTTAATGACAAGTAAAACGAAGCAAAATTTCCTCTTCTGTCATGAGAAATTGTGAAAAACATCAAAGTATTGTCGAAAGGAAAAACTAAAAGAGAAATTTCCAAACTCAATCTGAGAATCGAACTGGCGAAATTGTTTCAATTTTCTTGAAGTAAAGAGCAATTTGTAACAAGGTGAAGGCCCTCTACCAAACATACATTTCTGTTAAGAGGCATAAATCTATTTTTAAAGAACCACTCACCATATTCTTAAAGTGACAGTATTGGAAAATGTACCTTTTTCAAGAAGATAAATCGCAGTTGACTTCATACTTTTACTTTTCATCGAAAAAATCTTCAAAAATTGATGAGTACTTTATAAAGTTTAACCGAAAGAAAAAAGAAAAAATAAGAGGATAACTTAAGAGGAAAAAATATACCAAAATAGAACAATCTTATTCTGACTATAATAGAATCAAGTTTCAATGTTATCAGATATATCTCCAAAATTTTGAAGATGCTTTAGAGATGCGTTTCAACAATTGAATATATCCCCATTGTTTTGGATGCACGTCTCGACTTGGAGTCTGATATAAAAAAATAAAATAAAATAACTTGACGGTATTAAATTGCAGAAAAAAAAATCCCTTGCTTTGAAACAGTAACGGTTGACACGTTTGTAAAATTCCGCTTTTCATCATCACTCTTTTTGTTTTTAATAATTAAAAGTGACTCTATTGATAGAACAAGATTATACCGAGAAGAGATAAATCTCCCGCTCTAAAAGAGGTTATAGCAAAGTAGACAAAAATAGACTGTTGGAGAGTATATTATTCCACTGTGATAGAAATGTTTCTTCTGATCCTACTTTCTGGGAAAAGAAACATTTTTGGAACCATTAAACTTACCAAAGGTTGTCGGCAGTCAGAACTGCTCTGTAAAAGTCACTTAACCGGAAATCATAGTCCAGGATCATCTGAAAGCAACAGCGAAAATTACTTCATTTCCAAGCCATTCGCGCTTCTAATTTTTCCTTTTTTTTTTTGTTTTTTACATATTCAAGTCAAAATAATATAATGACGACGGAAAATAATTAAAACTTTAACGAGATAAAGCTATTATACTGTTTACATTCAGTATATGGAACAAGGAAAACAGAAAAACAAATAAAAGTTTTATGTAGGAGGATGATAAAAATTATTTTCTCTGATAGCTTTGCTATGTTAGGTGATTTTGTTCTTATCAATCAGCGATTCGATTGATGAGGCTCACCAAGACATATGAGGTCTAACTGCTGTGACGATTTGTGCGATAATAGATCTGCTTGTTTTGATTTTATTATCGTTTTGAAAGGAAAAATTCGATTTAATGTTCCTCTTTTAGCCTTTACGTGCGGAGAAGTTTTATTACATTTTAAACGTTGTATTTCCTCAATTTAGTCTCCTAAATTCCTGCTGTTAAAGAAACGTTAATAATTTTATTTATTTTTTCTTTCTTTTCTTATAAATTTTATAAAACAAACTTTAAAATAACTTCAAAAATTTTATTCGAAATAATTATCAAATTATATTTATTTAAAGATTTTTTTAATTTTTTTTAGATGCATAGTTTACATTCTAATTTTTTAAAATAAAGCAAACTTCATTTAATTTTTATATGCCAAAATTTTCATAATAATATCAATAATATAAATAATGTAATTATAAATTTATTTTCATACATATTAAAGTTTTTATATTGTATCATTATTATGACATATTCTATAAAAATGCAGTTTTTATTAGTATAATCAACATTAACTTACAGATTAAAAGTTTTATGTTGTAGTAATAATATAAAATAAACTTATTAAAAAATGTATATTATAACAATTCTATAAAAACTGTATAAAAATATTACGAAAAGAATTGTAAAATGTACGTATTTTATTTAATTACGCAATAAATATTACAGTAATGATGTGAATTGTGCATGCTACGTTTTAAACCATATATATATATATTACAACAATGGTATAAAATCTGTATATTTCATTCAAGTATATTACAATAATGGTATGAAACCTGTATACATCGTAACATTTTAACCATTATATTACAATAATGGCATAAAATCTGTATATTTCATGCATGTATATTACAATAATGACATAAAATCTGTATATTTCATTTCAACCATTATATTACAATAATGACAAAATCTGTATATTTCATGCATGCATATTACAATAATGACATGAAATCTGTATATTTCATGCATGTATATTATAATAATGACATAAAATCTGTATATTTCATTCATGCATATTACAATAATGGTATAAAATCTGTATATTTCATTTTAACCATTATATTACCATAATGACAGGAAATCCATATATTTCATTCATGCATATTACAATAATGGCATAAAAATCTGTATATTTCCTTCATGTGTATTATAGCAATGATATAAAATCTGTACATTTCAGTTTAACCATTAATTACAATAATGACGTGTAATTTGTATATTTCACGCATGTATATTACAATAATGATATGAAATTCGTATATTTCATTCTAACCATATAAGCACTTCAGGCAATTATTGTAATATATATTATTTTAATTAAAATATATATATACATATATAGTATAATAATAATATTACAACAATGCCATAAAACATGTATATACAGTATGTACAATTTTATAATTATATTTTCGTTTTTATTTTTCACAAAAATTATTAAATTTTCATAATTATATTTCAACCCATTTATATTTTAAGATTTTATATTACAATAATATCGATAAATATTTATAATTATGCTAATATTTTTCTGATTATTGTACTGTATAAAATTTATTATTATTGGTAGGCCTATATCTGTTTTCTGAAAGAAGTAGATTTCTTTTAAAAAAGACCAATATAGCAATTATTGTTTCTTCTTCATTTAATGATGATGAAAATGATGATAACTTTTATTTTATCTGAGGACAATGCTTCACAATAATTTTTCTCTGACATTTATCTTATATATTCTATATAAATCTTATTAAAGTAAAAATAGATTTCTCAGTTTTGTTTGGAGGAAAAGGAAATTGGACTAGACATTGTAGTCCTCACTCACAGTTGCTTTACTTCTTTTATCCCACATACGTAACATTTCAAGTACAAATCTGGTACCGATAGAGTATAACACATAAAAAAAAATAGTATAAGAAAGAAACAAACACGAAAAGTGATAAGGGATGACAAGCAGATTCAAGACTTTAATAACACTGTCTGATACAATGATGCCTTTGTACGGGACAAGTGAAGGACAGGTTACAACGTATTTATTTTTCTGTCTTGCCAACGTCCGTCACCATAGTCCAGATCGCTGAACTCAACATTTATTTATAAACTGGGAGATAAGGGCTTGAATTTACTAATGTACAGACAAACGTAATGGTCATCCACAGAATACAAATCTAATTATGGATAAAGTTTAAGATGAGGTCAGACCCTCTCGATTACAAGGCGCCATTTATGAAATTCGAGAACAGAAAGAAATAATTGTGGTCAAAATCGATGAATGCATCGCTGTCATGTCTCAATTAGATATCAAGATATCATATATGTTAAATTATACTTCCTATTGAATTCTAAAAATTACGTTTAAAAAAGAAAAAAAAATCGAAAAATTTCTAAACTTTATCGGGTTTTTATATCAGGAAACGATAAACAGACGGAAACAAGATATGTCTAAACAAAAATAGGTTATTTACTCCTCCAAACTTTTTAAAAACTACTTAATACGTCTCGTTTTATAAATCATTAATAATAAAAAAAACAGTAGCAACCAGAAAAAAATAAATAGTAGGATCAAGGATCGTAATAAACAATTTTAGTATTTATTTTTGTTTACAAAAAAAAAAAAAAACTACGGAAGTATGCTTTGGATCTGCAAGAAAGTTATCCGAAAACAGTTCCTTACTAACTTTTCGAAATTAAATTTGTTATCTGGAAGATTAAAAAGTGCTCATCATTTTTTTAAAAAATTAATTAGATATAATTATATGGTTTTTATGGATTTAAAAATGTAATTATAGCTAGCTGTGATTTTTAAGATGATTTAATGATTAAGAATTTCTAGAATAATGGAGAAATTGAATTTAGTTGGTTAGTCTTTCGAATAAGCTAACTGCACTTTTTCTTTTTTTTCTGATTAGTAAACCAACAGATTTTTATGGACTTTTCAGGAAATTTCACTTAGGCAATTGATCGGTAATTATTTTAACAATGTTTAGACAGTTCTTCAGTTTGTAATTATAGGTTTAAAAAATATGGTGTGTCAACAGTTCCTGCAATTAATTACTTTCTTTAATTTTATTCGTTCACGCTATGAGTTTAAAATTACTTTTAAATTATTTATACTTGTATCTGAAGTGATTTACGTATAAACTTTTATCAGTTTTGTCCATAAAATAGTAAAAAAAAAAATTTATTGCTTTATTAAACTTTATTAAAAATATTTCTGTATATGTGTCTTATCTCTGGCGTTGTTTCTTTACCATTAATATTCTTTGCTGTTTACTTTTTGCAAGAACTTGTTATAATTACTCTGAACTGGTTTTACGTTCGTTCTTGGAAACAGAGAATCGTAAAGCTTCACTCTCTTAATTTTATTTACTTTGATTCTCTGGTTTAATTCAGTTCTTTTAACGAGATTTCTTTTTTTTTCGATCCACAAATCACATTAAATAAATAAAACCGCCAGTGAAATAATTAATTCAGTGCTAAACAATTTCATTTTTCAACCCAGTTAAGTTCTCAATAACCGTGCATTTCTGAACACGTGTTTAATGCCATTTTATATCTTTCCTCTTCAAAACTACCCCAAACGTCGAACGAGGTGTTACATCAGAGATTTTATGCTGTCCAACAACGTTCTCATAAACTCTAGCAATATCGTTAACTTTATTTAAAACAGCTATAGGCTACGGGTGGAGCCCATAACTTGGTATAAAGTGGAAAGAAGAAGCTCATGTTAAGTAAAGTTGTAAGACAACCTCCTAAACTGGATTCCGTATTCCTTATATAAGTTTAGAGATATTTAACGACGTTTTTAGTGATAGATTAATTAAAGGGAAGAGATGCGTCCTTAAGTCGTAAAGGAAGTCTAAAACGGACTATCACAGTACCAAACATTGTTTTCTCCATCTACTAAAAATAAGATGGTGAGAACAGACCTAAAGCGTGTAAACATAGAAGTGCTAGCGTCACTAAAACCATTGAAAGGAGTTCCCATGATGTAAAGATTACTCTGCAAGGAGCATCTGGCGCTGCACTTTTGAGTAAAACGACTGGGTTGTTCCTAAGGTGAATATGGTTGTTGTGCTCCTCTTACACAATATTCTCTCATATATAAATATACATCTATCTGGTCGTGGACGTTACACACCCTTACTGTTTCTCTGTTTCCTTTTTACTATCTCAGAAACAGACGATTTACACATATTTCCCAGCGTATCTTTTTACGTTGTGTGGTAAAAAGTCCATTAACTCTACTTTGTTCAAAGATGTATGTAAATATTTACGTCACGGCACTTTAACTGTAGAAAGCACCACCTTACTTTTCTTCCGTAGTTGTTGAAGCGATCGATTTGTCTTCTGCATCACGAATATGTCACGAATTTCGAACAGTCGTGTTTTCTTCAGCGTTTCTGTGATTCAGTTGTTGTCAGTTGAATGATGTTTATATGCTGCTCATCATTTTAGAAATAGCTGCAGATTTCTAACGTTGACCAAAATTCCATTTTTATGCTTTACTATTAACGAGATCACGGTTTCCAGATTTGAATAGTTTGAGCAACAAAATGTATAAATTATTGGATAAAAGCATAGTTTTATATTAAAAACTACAGAATGCCATCACTTTTTTATTAAATTGCATCATCTAAGAATCCAAGAATGCATTGTTCGCTACAGTTAAAATTATATCATTAACTTAGATCTATATGTATTACAGCTTCTAAGACCTTTTCCCTTTAGAATAATCAATCAACGATGCAATAAACTTTTAAAAGTAACCAGATACTAAATATAAACATTTCCTAAATTTTTAAAGCATCACCTGTACTAGTTACAAAGACTTAAATCTTCTCTTCATGTTTAGCTTTCAGAACTGCACAACAATTTTTCACGGTGCCTTCCGCTATTTTGTTTTATAAACTATAAGCGTAAGATGTTTTGGTTGTTTATCTTCATTTAGTAGCGAGTTTCGGTCGACATCAGCTTTCTTTACAGACTCATTAATACTTCGAAACTTGTCACACATTCCTAGCACTTCTTGGCACCATTCGATTGTTACTAATGAAAGGCATCACATTCCGCAGCTTCTTGCATCCATCTTGAAAGAACAATATCTTTGGTATCCATCTTTTCAATTTTTTTTTCAAATCGTCTACAAAATTATTCCCCTTTTTTTTTAATTTTATAAATTTTATATTTAGGTTGCGAAGGGAAGAAATTTTTCTTTTTTTATAAGAAAAAGTTTCGGAGCTTAATATACTTCGAAACTTTTACTCATATGGATGTGAAAAACGTAAAAAAATCAATGCCAAATCCACCTTAGACGAAGTGTAAACTTTGATGTGTAGCACAAAAGTTTACTTCTTAGTTAACAGTTTAAGTTGGAAAATGTTTAAAAATCGTTATTAAATTAGTATCAAGCAAAATAATTTAATTTCGATGTCATTAAATTGATAGAAAGGAACATAAAAGGTGATTTATAAAAATCTAAATCTTTTCGATTATGGGATGAATTTGCTAAAATATTTTTCATTCTTATGATAATGAATGGAAAAGTGAATGGAAATTGTTTTCGATAAATCGATATTTTCCATTTAGCAACATCAATCATAAATCTGGCAAATGACACATGCGGTGCCAAGTTAAGCCCACAATGAAATTTAAGTTTTTTTTTTTTAAAGTTTTTTTTTCTCTTTTGTCGAATCTTAAATTTAAATCTGTTACCGTTACTGTGTTTCGAATTGATAAAAAAGTAAGAGGAAACATGGAAGAAAAGTGGTAAAGAAACGATAGGAAACATTATGGAAAAGTATCCTAAACATGGGATAAAAAGTGACAAGAACACGAGAAGAAAAACTGATAGGAAACACGAAACAAAAAAACGGCAGGAACATGACATAAGACGTACAGTTTATGATTAAAAATAGGGAAAATATCACAAGCCATGTTATCGAA
>WUQG02421552.1:0-15142 GCA_011317285.2 Androctonus mauritanicus | reverse complement strand
GGCCACAATGCTGTTGGCAGAGTCGTGCTTGCCGCGAGCATAGCCACTCCCGGAGTTAAAGCCGTTGTATACCTAAGGCCACTTTTAGAGCCCCCTACAGACTGTCCAGCATCTATGGCGGGATCAAGCAGAAGATTGAAGGATGGAGTTCAATGAAGTTGCTCAGACCCAGATCCTTCCAAAAGATGATATGTAGAACTGAATTGAACCTGAATCCTTCAAGGTGATAAATGACTGCTTTACTATGCAGCCAACACTAGAAACTTGGTACATGAAAATAATAAACATTCCATCTTTGTCTTTACATTATATGGGTAAAACTAAAGAAAATACAAAGTTCTGATAGGCACCATACACAAAATTTCCTCATTTTAAAGAATAAACACTGTTATTCGACATTACTGTATTCTACTACTTTTTAAAAGCATATTGAATTCAATATTCAATTTCTGGTAATTGGGGAACAACCTCTGTAACATTATGCATATGGAAAATCATATTCAAAATTATGGATTCGAATTACGACCGAAATTTTTGAATGCAATCCCGTAGATATGTTGCGGACCTTCTATACACTTTATGGAAATTTCATTCATTTTGGAATGATTAGAAAGATTAAATATATGCCATCAACATCAATGCTATACATTCTTTGATTGAGATAGTCTTATCAGATAGTTCGTTATGACCATTGATATATAATCAATCGTTATGACAAGGACATTTTTAAATGAAAACTGCAAACCAAATTTCATAAAAATCAGTTTTAAAATTAGGAAAAAATCTTCATGGTCTAAACATTCACCATTCTTAAATGAAGTTAACTGATGTGTCATTACAATATTTTCAATGACATGACTACCTAATAAATCTCTCTTAAAAAAAGCTAATAATTAGTTCAAGAATAAAACTTAAACGAGACTATAAGCAAGTTATTAGCTCCAAAAATGTTTTACTTTAATAAAAATAAGTGATCCTTCATCAGTACAAGTCTCTACGAATAAAGAACAGCACTTATTTGTTATGTTCTTTATTCATCGAGACTTGCTTTTAGTGCTCATTTAAGTTTTACTGTTATATTAGAGCAAGTGGTTTCTGTATATGTATTAATTCAAGATATACAGTATTAAGAAATGTTTTGGTAGATGTTTGCAAACTGAAACCAGAGGATTAAATGACATGGCTTTGAAATTTCCTTTAACGAAACAGTGTTATTAAAGTCATTTGGTCAAAAGATTTCATAATTTACATATTGAATGGGCTGAAACACAGGTTATAAAACATTTTCTAACAATAAAGATCTGTTCTTAGAAGAGTAATGATTGCTGAAAGAAAAAAATCATACAAATGTTTTTTAAAACTATCACTGCTTAAGTTCTTAACATATTTAAGTCAAAGCACAATATGGCAGTACATTAAAATAGCACCTATTAAGTGTGCATTTTTAATATAATGCTATTTTGTACTTTAAGACTTGAATAGTGTTATTACAATGTAGTTCATAAACAGCTCAATATGCAAGTAAAAGTTTTATTACGTATAATGTTTTCGGACCTCTGATCGGTCCCTCATCAAAAATGTACTGATCAGTCCCTCATCAGTACATTCATATAAAAAGAACTTAACCTTTCAAGGAACAAAGATTAGTCAATGGCTAATCTTTGTTCCTTGAAAGGTTAAGTTCTTTTTATACGAATGTACTGATGAGGGACCGATCAGAGATCCGAAAACGTTATACGTAATAAAACTTTTACTTGCATATTGAGCTGTTTATGAACTACATTGTAAAAAAGGCAAGTGTTTTTTGAGTATTGACTTTACAGTGTTATTACTAAATTTCATAAAAATTATTAGTTCAAAAATTATTTTTAAGAGATAGACTGACACTAGGATGATCTTCCTCTTTCCTTTGGAAAATAGGCTAAAATATGTTTTACTTTAAAAACAGAACATACATCATACTTTACTTCAAATAATCATTATATTAAATGTGTAGCTAAATTATAACTTATTAAATAAAACTTGTAATCCAATAAATCATATTTACAAAAAATGCATAACAGCAAGTATTTATTTATTGTTACAAGCTGATAGATGAAACTACAGAGAGGTATCTAAGAACTGCATAATGTTTATTATTTTACATACTGTGATCTAATGTGCTGCATTAGATACACAGTATAAATTTTCAGATTAGTGCAGTTTGATTTTTTGTGAACACATTATTTTTGAGATAATTCTCAAGATTAAAATCACGTAATTTAAATTGTCATGACTAAATTGGACAAGTTTAGCTTCTGGCCATTCACAATCCAGTAGTTAGGCAACTATTTAAATATTTTATAGTAATCAAAACTTGGTTTTATTTATTGTAAACTTTTAACTTGTATTCATTAATAGATGAAGTATTTTGGAAGTTGGAAACAAACGAGAATCGGGTTGTTACTATTTGTTCCAGTAACCGAAAACTTTTTTCTGCATATTTTCTATATAATGTGACGTTAGTTATCTACATTTTAATAGAGATTTTTGATACACATACTGTAATAAAAATCCAACTACGGTATATAAAAGTGATAAATATGCATTTATTAAGTAAAGATGCCAAGAATATCAAAATTTTTTAGAACAAAATCAAAACAGATTGACACACACTATTATAGTTTTTATTAATAAATACAATAAAAATATAACATTGATTAAATTATAATTTTCACGTTCTTAGAATTTTTTTTTTTTTAAATATTTTAAAATAATTCTGTAGCTTTCGTAGAATTACATATAAAATATTGTACTTCATATTGCATATATAGGAATTTAATAAGAATTCCATATTTTGCAAAAAACTTAAGACTAATATACTATAAATTAAAGTACTATAATTCTCTGGGATTTAAAAATTTTGGTTAATTTTCGAACGTTCAAATTATTTTAACTTTTAAAATTCAGTCAAATAATTTGCAATTCAAATTAAAAAAGAAACGACTAAGAATCGTAATAGTAGTTACTCTAAGCAAAATAATGTTATTTACGGACATTTTTTATTATTACGAGTGTCGTCGTGATTCAGATTAAAACCTGCTATAATACCGGTTTCGGGTTAAATATTATTTCCCTGGCAACTTTGATAGGGAAGAGGATGCGGCTTGTAAAATTTGAAAAAGTAAATTTGATTAATGAAAACATTTCGAAAATATAAAAACGTGCCAATAAGCGAGTTTCTCTTTTTCCAGAGATTTTAATAAGTTACAATCCTCAATCCAAATCTGGATTATCGGCATTTTTTAAGTGGCTTAAAGTTCCAAGAATTTCGGCAAAATTAGAGATGAGGGGAAAAAAAGATAAATATATGTTTGCTTTTAACAAAAATCTGCTTTTATCGTAGTAAATTATTCTTTACTACAATAAAAGTACATTTTTAAAAAAGCATAGCGGAGCATAAAATTACTCTTAGATGATATGGGTAATTATTCTAAATTACTCGCATCTAAGAGACCTATAAAAATATTTCGTACTTAAAAACAAACTGAAAACGTATTTCAGAAGAGACTTCTTTGTCGACATTATTATTATTTTACATTAAACCTGTTAAGCCATTCAATTAGATAAAAAAAAATCTTTTTCGGAACTGACATTCTTGATGATTAAAATATCATCCAAATCACTTTTCTGAAAAAGGAAGTCTTCATCGAACAGAATAAAGCAAAAGCTTTAAGATAATGTCAGCAAAGTAATCGCTTCTAAATTGAGTCAATAGCATATATACGAGATGATTTTATAGGAAATTTTTACAGTTACTCCTAGAACGACATTTCAAACTAAGCTATAATATCTGGCTCAGTTATACAAATAGTTCTAACAAGATATTTTAAATATCAAAAAAATATCCACCTTATAATTAATTATCTTACAATTCCTTTATTATAATTTTATTTTAGAGATTCTATTTCCTCACATTTATATTTGTTTAATAAAAATTATTTCTAACAGTTTTTAATACCAAAAAAAAGTTTAATGGAAGACTTTTGCTACAGAGCATTAAAAGGATCTACATACGTCATATCAAATGAGATATCTGAAGATTGAGATAAAATTTTTAAGATCTGGTAATACAGAAATTATTTTACATTCAGTCGTAAGACCGATAAATATTATATCGTTTGCCACGTAATAAATATCATAAACTGAACTACTTTTTAACATGAATTTTAAGTATTCTAAACAAACAAAAAAAAAATTTGTTGTTTAAATCCACTAGAAGAAAAAATTAAAATATACAAACTAAATTTTGTACAAAAAAACTTTAAAATCAGAATGCAAAAGAACATACAGATTATTAATATGACGAATTTTATGACTAAAATCTCCACAAAATGAGTTTACAAAACGAAATATCCGAATTTGGCAAATTTCGAAAAATAATTCACAAGTCTACTTTCAAAATTCTTTTCGGTAATTTTTTTTCTAAATCATCTCAAAAACGTGCAATAAATTTCGAATTTACTTGCACCAATTTTAAACGGAAAAGCTGCAATTTGTTATTGTTTTAAGTAAATCGTATTTTCAAAACATACTGGGCAATATACAATTTTGGACCCTTGAAATATATAGTTGAAAAAAATAAACTTTAAAATGCAACATTTTAAAATAGTTTCTCAAATATATGCTTTTCTTTTTTTATTGATTTTTTTAAAATATTTTGAGTATTATTACTAATGTTTCTGTTTGGTGCATTAAATCATGACTAGTACTTTAGTTAAAGACTGAATGATGTCATTTTGATCTTTGGTCATCAAAATAATCTTTTACGTACTAACCTGCTGGATGTATTTTATTTCTTTGCCATTGATTTACTTAACTAGAAATTAAAAATTTTACCTATCCCTATTTTCTATACCATTGTCTTCTTTTGTTCCCACAGAATATTTTTTTAATTCTTCTAAAAGAGGAAGTGGTCTCCGTGGCCATACTTTGATTTTTTTCAAAATCAGTGACTGCTTCCAGAGATTTTCCATTTTTTCCAAATAAGGATATACGTTTTGTTCTATCCATTCGGCAACGGTATTCTCGTCGTAAACCTCACGGAGAGCTTCTCGAGCCGAATGAATAAGTGATGTTATGGGATAGTAATTAGAAGAATATTCTGCAAGACCTTCGTCTATTCGCATGGGACTGCTAATGTTGTGACGGATATTAAATTCTGTTAACCAAGCTTTGTGAATAGTTACATCATATAAATATTCTTTGACTTTCTTAATTACTTCGTGCCTGTATTGAGTGAGTCTAAAGACTGCTGAGCCAGGAAAAGAACATGGATTTCCTAGACGCCACAAATGAGGATCATTTTCTAGATCAACGATGCTTTTTGTAGAATGCATAGTGCATTGTAAGACTTCAAGTAATTTTTTATCTGTGTCTTCATTATGTTGACCTTGACTGACGGTTAATAAATTTAGAATTAGAGAAGGCAAGCCAGCTGGTAACAATTCACATAAGGTTGCTAAATGATCGTATCTTTGCCATCCCGTGATGGTTATACCACGGAATGAATCAAATTTTGTTTTTTGATCTCTCATAACTTCTAGCCATGCCACATTATTTTCCAGATGCATTTTTGCATTTGGAACTGTTAAAGTTTCGCCAAAGGCACCTTTGAAGGCACTAGCAGCCCATATATTGGGAAAAATTTCACTGTACATTATCCAAATACTTTCTGGAATAAAATGATATATATCTTTTACATATGTCCAAACCATTGGTTCTACTAATGAACCAAGTTTATATTCTTTTAATTTTTCCATTGACATCTGACGTAACATGTCGTCCCAGATAATTGGGATAATATTATATTTGTTACGAACATATTGTGCCACCCTACTCACGTGCGAGAGAAAAAGATCATCCCGATCTTTCCTTACACACTTTGGACAATAACCTAAATGAAATACTTCATCACAACCAATGTGTAACCACTTCAGATTAGAATGGAGAGACACAACCTGATCAATTATAGATTGTATCACAATAAAAGATTCATTTTTAGATGGACATATTGATTGTGGATAGTCATCGATTTCACGTAAATGTCTGAATTCTTGAAATTTCAAGACATATTCCAAGTGTCCAAATGTTTGAACTAAAGGAATTATATGAAAATTAAACGATTCAGCCAAAGATAATATGTATTGAATATCTTCTTTTGAATATGCATTTTCTGCAGCAGTCTGAGCTAGATTTTCTTTATACGGAAACATATCTTCATATTCTATAAAATACCATTAGCACCAGCTTCCTTCAATATAGGAAAAATTTGACTATAATAACTAGTTTTTGGTGGTGCACCTTTCAAATCAAAATGTACCAAACGTAAAGGAGGTATATAATTTACAGTCTGTTTTTGGAATGGCCAGTGATGTCCAGCTTTATTGGCAGGATTTGATCTTTTTCTGAAGCCATTATTATGATCATTATCTAATTGATCTAATTTTTGTCCTTCCTGATATTTTCCCACTGATGTAGGAAGAGCTGAGAGGTTACGTCTAGGAACAGAAGTTTCTTGATTCTTATTAGTTTCCCTCATTCCAAGAGGAAAATTTATCCTTTTTCCTAAATGAAATAAGCTTCCCTGTCCAAGGGAACTATATTGAATACCAACAATAATAAGAGTGCTGATGATAAATGTAGCAGCCATTAAAGATTTTCTTCGCCATACTGATCCTATCAAATGCCGAATGCAATGTCGAACTCTTCTAACCAACATTTTCTTCTTCCCAACACACTTCAAATTCTTTCACCTGCAAAATTTACATTATTAATTTCTTTATTCACTGACATCATTTTTTTTATAATCAAATAAAATTTAGTTTTTTAATAAATACTAATTTTTATATTCTAAAAAAATTAATCTACATATATGAAACTAAATATCTTTTTTAATCTGTCTATATATTTATTTATACTTCAAAACAGCTAAATGGATTTGGACAAATTATACATCGTTGATTATTTATCGCTTTCTTCTGAAGATGCTCAAAGCTAGTCATACACTCTCAGTTTTAGCAACAGTTTTACCATATGTAATTATCTGCACATTTCATATTAAACTTGCTCATTACCCATAGAGAAAGAGAGACTCCCATTTTGAGGAGTTTCATCTGTGCATAATTTGCTGAAATCTATAAATTTAAAAACAATAAACCTGTTGTACAGGTAGTCCCCAATTTATGTTGGTGAATTGTTCATCAAAACATTACACAAGTCGAAACATATATGTCAATACATATATTATACAATGCTAGTATGTCATGATACTATAACACTAAAAATAATTACATTAAAAGAACAAGCATATAAATCATGTGGTAAAGCAGTCGCTTACCATCTTGGATGATCTGAATTCAGTTTAGAGTCCTACACCTCCAGTTTCTCTGGATGGGTCCAGATTTGGGCACAGCTTGTTACCCAAAAATATTTCTACATAAGTACAGA
The DNA here is from genome assembly GCA_011317285.2 of Androctonus mauritanicus. Lineage (NCBI taxonomy): Eukaryota > Metazoa > Arthropoda > Arachnida > Scorpiones > Buthidae > Androctonus > Androctonus mauritanicus. The sequence goes on along the minus strand of WUQG02421552.1, from coordinate 7,654 downwards.
TCTATGTAAATTGGAGATGCCTGTATAGTAAAAAGAACCTATCTATGATCACTTCTAATCATGAAATAAAATTCAACTGAACTGGAAATTGCTACATCATACGTATACCATTTGGGTTAAACATGAAAATGATAAAATGGAAAATCAACATCCTATGGATTTTTCTTCCAGTTTTACCCATCAGGATTACTCCACACACAATGTTGTTTACCCATATGGAGAATCAGATATAAAAACTGCTGCTGAAACAATTTTTTAAGATGTTTTATATTAATTTAAGAAAAATAATACAGTTCATATATAATACAATAAATTACAGCTCATAGTTTGTGAGAAGATTCAGTTCAAATCATCGATAAGTCGCAAATACTTTATATCTATCGATTGTTTATCAGCATTATTTACTATAGCACAATACAAAATTATAATATTAATAAAAACAAAATCAGACAGAAAAAGCATGCTATCGATATATCAGATTATTGTGCTTGAATTTGTATACATGTTTAAAAAAAAGTTGAGAGCCATAATTGTTTATAAAATTATTTTATTACCGATAGTTTTAATTATCTGCATTCATATGCTCTGTATTTATTTAATTAAATATTCTTCACGCATATTACAGATAATTATACTGTTTACTTATTCTATTAGCTGTCTGGAATTTGAGAATAGCTTTCAGCAAAAGCATTAATTACTTATTTAGAACCGAAATTGTACTTTAATAAGTTTGAATTTATTATTTATAAAAGAGATGAACCAGTATTTTACACAACTGTAAATGGTTACTATATATTCTTTAATAATCAGTCAGCACATTTTTTGTAAATCTTTTATCGTAGCATCAAATTAAACTTATAATTCTAAGTTGAGAAGTGTTTTACATGTCACATTTATCATACTTCAATTACATGATAATGAAAAAAAATGAATAATACTTGTATGGTAGATCATTTATGATAAACAATATATAAATCTGAGAATCAACATTAGTTCTCAATATTTCATTTGATTTGAGAACAGTGCTGCTAAGTTCAAACCTCATATCAATTCATTCTACTTTGATAATTTTTTCGTACAAATAAAAGGATTGATTTTTTTCTTTAAAATATCAAAGTTAATTCAATCTACTGCGCTCGAAAATTTATGTATATCCCTAAATTTGTATTCTTTGCGTGTATTTAATTGAAAATTTTTTGCATTATGCAGGCAAAGAAATTTTCAATTATAGTATGTTTATTAATAACGGATATTTAACCTTCTGTGGCGAATTTCTATTACCAGTTCTGTAATTATATTCCATTTTAAAATATATTGCTATAATAATACTGTGTTAAAAATATATACACACACGAATGATAATTTTTAACTCTAGAGTATAGAATGTACTTTTTTCAGCCATTTTTTTTTTTTATTATTAAGTAATAACTGCAGTGATACACCTGGTGTTATTTTCACCAATCTCATTTCGGATATTTTTCCGAACTTAAAATTTTTATTAAAAAAAAAAAAAAAAGTAATTTTATTTATAAAGTCCGGTTTTCGATTTTTAACTGTCAACTTTTTCGTTTTCAGTTAAAAGTTTGCACGAAATAACGAATAGGAAGCAATGTACAGTAGTTGATATCGATGTTCAACAGTACGTATCGATTTTTTTTTTTTTTTGATAGGTGTTAAATTCGCGCTAGTTTCTACGAGTGGAAACACCAGCCCGTAGAAACGTATGGTGTTTAATATTAAACTTATCACTAACCCGATAACGAAGTCAGTAGGATTCTCTCGTTACATTCATCGACACGAAATACTCTAACGTATCCATCGATCTTTTTAACGGTAAGTTGGCAGCTCTTCGATGACAATCAAAACTGCCAACGACGACGACTATCGGCCATGCGTGTTACTCTCCGTTTTTTAGCTCTTCCCTTTATTAAAAGAAATTTTCATACCGATGGCCTTCCTTTTATTTATTTTCACACAGAACTTCATTAGGGCTTTTTATCTGTTCTAAATTTTATATCTCTCGCTAACGCTTTATCGTCTTTGATTTCTTGATTTAATTCATTGTAATGACCCATTTTTAATTAAGTACAGTAAGTATTAATATTTTTCGTCGACTAATTCAAGGCCGAAGCGTATAAAAATCGTCAAGGTTATCATTAAAATGAGGTTAAAATTCAAGAAAATATCGGAATAAATTAGGTTTTTTTCTTAATACTGGTTATTGTTTATTCGTGGGAAAATTTCCCACTTGGATACGCTGCTTCGATCTACAAAACTCACCATATTAATTTATCATCATAGAAACATTTTTAAACTCGTAAATCGATTAAAATTTTCTCGTCACGGTTTCTATATACAAAATGCGCACACTAGTCATATTATTTTTCAATATATACTAATGCATAATAAATGCATCAGCTGTTTTATTAATGCAGATTAATTGATCTGCCTATCAAAGATAGTAAGTAGGCAAACATATTGATTAATCACTCTTTGGAAATATTAAATATATACATTTATGAAAAACAGAATAATCAATAATGCATAATTTAATTCTATTTTAGGAATTTTTATTTTGTAAAAAAGATAACTTACATATACATGGCATATATTATATATATGTATAGTGAGGAATGTTATAAAAAAAAAGGTGTAATAATATATTTTAATAATAAGTATTTTTTTTTTTTTTTCCTTCTTTTTATAAATTAATTAACATAATTTAAAGTAGGAAAGTATACATTTTTCAATAAAAAGCAGAGTTAATATTTACAAATAAAATTTTTAAATAAATTTTTTAACTCTGCAGAGCAATGGTAAAATTTGTTTTAAAATTTTGTAGCTCTGCAATGATGAATTTTTTTTCAAATATTTCAACTATTGTTATATGCAGTATTAATTGTAAATTTATTTTGTTATGACTGTCAAAATGTATTATAAATTTTTATGTATTTTTTATTATGCAATAAAGAAAATTGTTTATGATGATATCAAACAGCATTTATATAATTACAAAACATTAAATGTCCAAATATTTAGTGTGTGTATAAAACTTTTTATTTATTAAATTTCTAAATCTCTGATCATCAAATATGAATAAGAAAATTAAGATTTGATAACTAACAAAATCTAATGAGAAATATCAAACTATAAATCATGGCAACATTTTACTTTACCTGCCACAATGCAATAAGCTAGTTGAATATATGAATGCTTATTGAATATTTCTAATGTTTAAGTTTAGAATTTGCTTCAATCTTAAATTATTACATATTTTTAATCGCTATTATTGATAAATCGATACAATTTTAGTGTTATATACAATAAAAACAAGCATTCAACTTATTTTAAGCAGTTCAAGTAAAATCTTGCTTAAAATCATATACTGTAAGAATATCAAAAAATTATAAAGCAAATATTTTGATTTTATTCACTATTTTACTTAATTTGATTAAAATATATTTTATTAATAAAATCTCTACATAAACATCAGAATTTTGAAAAAATTTTTTATTGAAAAAATTCTCTCTTACTTAATTAAATTTAGTTTTATTTCGTGTTATTTATTTACTGATAATAAACAGGAATTAAATTTAATGCGCCTTTAAAAATATTTACGATTAAAAATTTAATTTATATTATAAAAGATTTATAAATTATTACTGAACGTTACGACACTACATAATTATATTTCTCAGTCGGCGAACTTAAGATTTAATATTTTATTATACGTTTTTATAATAACCTGTTGATTTAAATCGAGTTGTTGTTGTTATACTTAAATATTTAAAGGAATTTTTTTTTAACAAAATAATCTAATTTTAAAGAAGCGATTTTTATCATCAATTTTTTGAAAAGGGTAATAAATGATTCACCGACATAGAATAGTCACATATTGAAAAATATATATATATATTTGATTTTACAGCAAAGAAAGTACAGGAAGGATACACCGTACGAAACTATTAAAGTCAAATAGTTTAAATTCTGCACAGGTATTGGTTGGAGAAAAGGTATTTTTAAAGGGAATGGCGTCAATAGATCTAAAGTGCATCATCGTATAATGTAAAGAAAACGATACTCACTTGTCGAGGCGAAAATTTAAGACTGAGCAATAAATCGTTTTTCGTCGGATGACTTCATTATTACGGTAAGGATATGTTCACGCTTTGAATTTAATACATGGCAACTAGCAATTTTACTAGGATGTCGGAGAGAAAGAAAAGCGCAATCCTGTTTCTCGCTGGAAGCTGTGCATTTCGTCGTCGTACTGCCATCTAGTGAAAATAAATAGCAAATCAAATATGAATATAGTTTGATGGAAATTTAACTTGGAATAAAATTAAAAATATGTCCCGATTCCGTCGCTGTTCTTAAAATGTTTTTATTTATTATTTTATTTTTGTTCTGTGGTAGCAGCATTTATCGGCGAAATCCCGAATTAGAGAAAACGGAATGTAATTACTGCAGAAAAATGAATTAATCACGCATACTAAGTGCAATATCTAAAAAATCGTTTCAATAATTTGCTATATCGGCAATAGATTTATTCCACACTAATGTATATTGCAGTCATAATAATTTTATGGTATAGTATATCGCGCAATAGATCATAGAAACGTTTTCGAAGTGCCAATAAAGAATACTTCGTGGACTAGTTTGATCAGTCCACCGGAAGTTCCGCCATATTTAGACCTGTTCGAAGTATTTGGATCTCTTCTCCATGTGATCCACGAAGATCGCTTTTGAGAAGGCCACATTTATATGCTATACCTATGATCTACTGGTGTAAAAACGGACACAGTAGCGATTCGCGACTACACGACTTGTTGTCGCGAATTGCTTCAGATTATGAAAATACAGTATTTAAATGAATTATTATATTTGTATTTATTATTTTTTTAACATTTGTTATCGTGTTAAAATTTTATTTAATATAAAAATTTTGATTTTTATATTAATTTGCATAAAATCTAAAAATGCTAAAGAATAGAAAGTTGAAAGATTATATACAGGGTGCGGAAAAACTTCGTCGTAAAATTTTGTATACTGATAGGTGGCCTCGAAACAAGTCGAAAATGTCTAATGAACATACGGTCTAAATGGCACTGTTTTCGAATTATAACCTTTTAAAGCTAGCCAATCATCATCGAGTACACAAAGCGTCACATTGCGTCGCTCTTCTACTTAATACCGGATTAGTCAGAAGGGGAGCGACGCGTCGTGACGCTTTGCATACTCGATGGTGATTGGTTTGCTTTAAAGGATTATAATTCGAAAATGTGCCATTTAGACCATATGTTCATTAGACATTTTCGACTTGTTCCGAGGCCACCTATTAGTACACAAAATTTTACGACGAAGTTTTTCTCCATTCTGTATATACAATATATTTTATTGTATTTAATTTTAGAAGAATTTATAATGTCGACTGATGATAATTAAAATTATTTCATTCTGATATTTTTCAATAGCATCATTATAGTTTTAATTATCACTATTCTTTGATTAGTTAACTATTTTCCGAAGAATCCTATTTATTTCTCTTAACGAATTAATTTATATTTTTCAAATTTGTTACCAAGGAACGTAGACTCGACTAGAGTACTTCAATGATGTTCGAATATCAAAATCTCTCAACACTATTCTGAAATTGAGAATACTTAGGATTAGTACTCTTTATAGAAAAGCCTTGGCAGTAGTAACCTTAATACTTCGAATCAGCCATAATGCCTGTACAACTAATTATATAAACAATATCACGTGATCTATGTCGTCATTTTTCCCGATTTTTAATTAAAATATAAAAAACATTTTTGACATTTTTATTAAACAAGATGTCGAGCTCTATGTCGTTAGCTATAGAAAATAAATATATATAGAAACAAAGCACGCTATATAAAAGCTCTCTTTAAATTAGCCAAACAGATTTTAATTAAATTTGCCATCATGGCTTCCTTATGAACATTCCAAAAACGACACACTATCTCCTCGCAGTTCTCTCATCTTGCAAATAATTAAATATTAATAGTTTATAAGCAAATTCATACATTATTAAATGGATGGATTAATAGAATACTTTTGTCTTTCTTCGTTTTATCGGAAAAAATTAATTTATATTTTTAGCATGGTAATTATAATGCAACATTATTATTTTTCAAAATGCCAATTAAAAAAAATACGCAGAAACCCTCAGTTCATTTTCGATAAAAATTTCATTAATTAAAAAATGTTATTTATATCAATTAAAAAAAACCTTCGGTCGAGAACCTATTGAGATAAGGTCGATTCGATTTTTTGAACCGAGACGTTTACAGTCGAACAAATACTTAATTAAAAGGAACGAGCTCGTTAGATCTACAAACGATATGGCCAATTGCTACTTCGGCAGAGTGGATCGAAACCTGCTAAAATTTCGAAGATAGAAATATATATATATAAACCTAGACGGCATTTTCGTCAAGCATGAATGATGGAAAGTTTTGCCTAATAAAAAAAAAAGTCGGTTTTTCATTGAAAGAAAATTAAAATTACAAATCGTAGATTTGCATCTCGTCGGAAGTTGACACTGTGATAGCGTAAAAGATGGTACAACAGTTATTTTCATAATAGGATACTATTATTATCCCGATTTCTCTTCGGCTGAGAAACGATTAAACCGTAAAAAATCTTTCAACAGTTTCGCCTTTATCTAATCGAAATTTTATTTCCATTGCAATACATAAATCATTACCTTTGCAATTCGTTGCATGCGTAGTAAAGAGTTCATTCGCCATATTAAAAAAGCCGGAATCTTGATTCCACATTTATAGAAACTTTTAGGAATCCATACTTGGTTTGTTGAACTTCATTTTACTCCATTCGACCGACTCCACCATGGGTGAGAACATCCATGAGGTACATTGATGGGGTGAGAATTGCTCACGTTGCTCTCCGAAATGGCTTCATTTAGTATCCGAAAAGCGACGTAAAACCAAGAAGAAACTATCATCATTTATTAAAATCGATAGAAAAAATTTAAACGAGATGCTAAGATGGCTAGGCCCCTTTCGTAAAACCATATTTCGTCACAGGTACTTTAAATTTTATTCAGTCAGTTGGATGGTCGCGTGATAAAGCAGTCGCTTAATTAACACCTTACCGAGTCTCATATCTCGAAATTTTTCAGAAAAGATCCGAATCCATTGATTAATCCTATCCTTCAACCTTCAAGTTCATCCCATTATGGGCGATGGCAGCCTATGGTGGATTTTAAAAGTGGCCGCCGTCAAAAATATACTATGCGTGAATCTTAAATTTTAGTGTTTATTAAGCAATCGAATTTCACTATGAATATATTTGGCAGCAGCAACTTTTACAACTCACTTTCTGCTGGCATTCATAATGCGGTCAGCGAGAAGGTTGAAAGATAGCGTTCACAACCTGATTCGGATCCCTCCTGAAAAATTTGAGGTATGAAACCAGGATCCTCAAAAGTGATAAGCGACTGTTTTGCCATGCGGTCAGCCGGCCAACAGAAAAAATAGGAAATACGATTTTTTTTTGGTCAACAGATGACGCCACTTTCCATTCACTAAGTGGCGGGGCGAAACAAGCCCTTCCACAGGCTGCCCACCCCTGCGGAGGGGTCAGCCGGATGGTGGAGGACGGGGAT
>WUQG02421541.1:0-15144 GCA_011317285.2 Androctonus mauritanicus | reverse complement strand
TGGCAACTGTGTACTATAATATAAGAAAATTTCAGCAAAATCTGGGAGGGTCGAGGTTGGTCCTCTCCTTGTAAGATGCACCATCTATCAGATTAATAATTAATTATTTTAAATTTGGGCTAAGGTGGTGCCATCGATTATTTAATAATTAAACTAGAATTTTGACTAATTTTCCAAAATTAAAAATTTGCCTTGGCCTGGAATTGAACCAGGAACTTCAGGTTACCGTCCTGATGCCTTACCAGTTAGACTACTAAGGCATGTTATGGCTAGGTATGATAATTCCAAAATTAAATACATCCTGAAATTGGAAATTTGTTGATATCTTGGTAGTCTAACTGGTAAAGTTAATGTGCTGAATTTTTACAAAAAAATTCAGCACATTAACTTTTTTGTATTGATATTTAAAATATGATTAAATATTTTAAATCATTTAATTTTTTCAAATATTTAAAGAAAGCAAGTGAATTTCTGTTTGAATCTGTTCGGAACATAGGAATTCTTATACTGTAATCTACATTTAAATGAGTATATATAGCTTTTATTTAACTAAAGTGGGTTTGGAATAAGCTAAAAGTACTTTCATAAAACTGTTTTTTTAAAGTATTAAATTGTATTTGTTAATGATAAAATTGCTTTGGTGCTGTTAATGTATATAAATAAATTTTATACATATATTTTAGATAAAAATTTATCATATTCACTACAAATCTGTCAATATCTCCACTAAAAATTTAGCTACATATATATCATTCTAAATCAAGTAAGAAAACAAAAACAATATATTTATCTAAAATAGATTTATTCTTGTACTATCTTCCTGCACTGTTAAGATATTGTAAGCAAATTTAAAATTTTACATTTAATTTGTCATTTTGTATCAAAAAATTTGTGACAAATGGAAAAGTGCTCTTTATGGAGCCATCAAAACTGGAAAATATGCTGAAGAAAGAAGAAAAAGTTTAAGACAAAATTTTATCAAAAAATTCCACAAGTGAGGAAAAAAATTTTTCTCACTTATGGAACTGCACTTTTAATCAATATGATGGATTTAATGATATATTGTATTCAGTGTCTTCTTTAACACAGAAAAAAACACTAAACAAAAATATAGTTAAAAAATAGTACTAAACAGAAAAACACAAATTAGTAGTAGTAATAAACTATCTTTAGTATATATTTTTAACCACACTTTTTAATGCAATAGGTATTAAAATGAATAAACATGTGTAAAGAAGGCACAAAATATGTTCCTACCGTTAAAGATTGTTTAAAAGCTTAGATATAATAAAATTTTTTATCTTTTCCTTTTTCCTTGCCTGGCCAGTTGAAGACAAAAATTTTTTAATAGAATTATTTTCTTCAATTTTTTTATTGTTCCTTAGGAGCATTTTTCCATTAGTAAATATATGATCCATAAAATGTACAAAAGTATAGTTTATAATAACTGAAATATAAATATTAATGAAGTAAAGATGATCTTGAATATAGCAGAATGGAAATAATAGTACCAGCTATATATGTTTAAAAGATAAGAGCCACCAAATAAGAAAGAAAAATATATTTGATTCTGATAATGTATTTTTGCAAAATGCATTGTTTATTTCTGTGTTATACAGTATTATTTACTTTTTCCTTATATTCAATAATGTATAACAGAAAAATAAACAATGTTCTTTATCAGAAGTCCTCCATCTTGTTTACATTCTAACAGAATTAGGCTGTCTAGATTTACAATATGCATTTTCTGCTAAAATATTTTAATTTTTTGCATTCAGTATTATAAAATGCAATTTTAAACTGTGATTAATATTTATAAAGCTGATTTTATTTTTGTTTGAAGAAAATATTGTATTTTTTGGATTAGTTAAAACATGCAGTTTATAATTACTCCAAAATGCAATTTTTTGTCATCTTTCAGTGTAGATATGTTTACATAAGAGTTCTTAGGGATCATATTCTGAGATCTGAGAATAGTCAGATCCCAATGGTATCAGAAGAGAGAAAATCAATTTGTATTTGAATATATAATTTTGCTTGCATGTTTCATTAATTGCAACATAATGATAAAGTGAATCTTAATAAATGAATACTTCTTTAAAAGAATACAAAGAACTAAGAAAAATTATTTTTTGATTTTCAATATTTTTTATAGTCGTATTCATATAGTTTAAAAATCAATTATCCAGTTAAATATAAATAATTTAGATTGATATGATTTTATAATCCAAATTTGAATTAACTATTGTTTTTAAATTATGCCCATTATTATTATTTTTTTATATATATAATAGAACTTTAGTTTAATGGACAAAATATTTGGACTAAATTTTTATTTGATCCTCACCAAATATGTGAAATTTTTTTTGGTCACTATTAATTGATCATGGTAAAACTTCTATGAATAAAAAATGATGAACTTATTAAATAAATTATAAATAAATAAAATTATACTACCTCTGTCCCCTAATAATAGTAGCAATTAATGAATTTAATTTGTTCAATAATAATAGTAGAAAAAATAAATAAATATAGAATGCAACATTTATTATCAAAAAACTAGATTAAATTAAACAATAAATTAAAAATATTACTCCTAATTTTTACTTTGCATGTTCAGATAGTTTCTGGATTTTTCAATAATTTCATTACTGCATTTTAAACTTGTAGGTAAGATCTCTTGGCTTTGAAGTTTTGCTTTCCCTGTATGAGTGAGCTTAAGAATTGAACAATTACCACTCAATCTTTACTTGAAAACTCTCTTTTTTTCATCTTACTTTTACAATGGATTGATATTCAACTGAAATAAAACAATTGATTTTGATCAGTGGATGAAATTAGAAAAACAGTTATAATTTGTAATAATTAGGTTAACCCAAAAATTGAAAGATGTATGAAAACAAATGACAGATGTCATGGAACATTGATTTTGATTGAAGGTTTCACAATTTTGTACTACAACATAACTTACAGCTGTATTCACCAATAATTCCCGTTTAAATATTCACTTGCTACTATTATTATGGGACAGAGGTAGCAGTTTATTTAATGTAAGAAAAATATAATTGTAATATTTTTCTTAATTTTAATATATTGTACTATATTTTAAAACACATTTGCTTTAATGGACTTTTGCTATTAATGGATACTCCTTCCCCTATTAGCTCATTAAACTGAGATATTATTATATTTATCATTTAATTTTTTTACTTATATGATTATAACATTTAGAAATATGTTATAACTGTTTGAATATAATTACAAATTGATAAATTGACTGTTTTTATTTGGCATTTTGTGTTTATTTATAAAAGCTTGGTTTTCAGTATCTAATTTTGAGATTTTTCATTTTATTATTTGTTTTATAATTTCAGGGAATCAGAAACAAATACAAAATTCACTATTAAAGATTTTGTTATAGATTCTTCAGAATATTTGCATGCTCTTTCAGCAGATTCAACTACACTAATAGTGAGTGATATTTATTATTTATAAATTTTCTTTTATTAAATAAGGCTTATTAAAAATATAGAATATTAGTATATAAAGAAATTGTTAAAATTTATTATTATAATAAAATGTTGTTTCATAAATGCAATATGAAAGGACTATTAAAATAATTTTGTAAATAAAAATGACAGATAAATGATTACAATTGGTTTTGAATATATATGTATGTAACCATTAGTCAGTTATGTCAGCTATCCATCTCTCCATTAAACTTTTGGAATTGTATCAATATATAAATTGCAGCATTATTAAAATCTATTCTTTTAATGTATATATAAATTAAAAAACAAGTATTATGAATTAAATTATGTTAAAACTATGAAAATCAAACAGCAAAAATATTCCATCTAGTCTAACAATGCACACTAAAATGCTCCAGGTGGTGGAAAATTGTAAAATTATTTATTCATTATGCCTGCAACTGTTTCAGATATGCATTTCAGATGTCATTATTCCTCATCTACCTAAAATGTCTGCAGACTTAGATGGATATTATATTTATTACTGAATCAATTAGTACGACTAATTCCATAAGTTTCTGCCTAAGTTTTTTAGTGTTACAAAAAACGTTTATGATTTTCTGAATTTGATTTCTGAAAATGCATAGCACCATTCTATAGAACACCTTAAGAAACATCTAAACAGAATATTTATCAGCAGGCCACTGATGAGATGAAAACTACAGAAGTTCAAAGAATAACTGATAATATATCATTTTCAATAGACATAGTACATGCTTAATTACAACTATTGTATACCTTAAAGATAATAGTGTGGTTCAGATAAAAATGGGAGAGTAGTGAGCACATTTAAGAAAGATAAAGAAGGACAATCGGGTTCATGATATGTTTCACAAATATTGCAATTGAAGAAATTTACTTATTCCCAATATAAGTTCCAATTTTCCAATATATGATTTGATATTCTTTCTACAAAACTGATATCTTGATGGTGACTTGAAACATTTATTACACTGTTGATTACTGCTTCAATTTTAATACTTGCGAAACATGTCACAAATCCAATTGTCCATCTTTATCTTTCTTCAAATGTGCTCACTGTTCCTCCCATTTTTGTCTGAATCATACAATCATCTTTAAGATATGCCTATATAATAATTGCAATTAAGCATGTATTATGCTCATTAAAAATGATAAAATAACAATTATTCTGCAAACCTTGATATGATAACTTTCATCTCATCAGTAATCTGCTGATAAATATTATCTGTTTAGAGGTTTCTTAAGGTGCTCTATTGAATGGTACTATGCATTTTCAGAAATCAAATTGACAAAATTGTGAAAGTCCCTTATTGGATTCCTTGATGTGATAGATTGTGTAACTTCTTAGATCGTTTGTTTGTCAACAAATAGATAAATGAATGAGAGATAAGAGTAGGATAATTAAACATGTACAAATAAATATTTCCATGCTAATATATAATTATGTGCTATTATTATTTTTATTGGTATGAATTATATACATTCCTATAAACTACTTATAAGTTTAAATGTTGTTTAACATATTACATAATGTTCAATTATTATTATAATAATTTGAAGATAACTTCTGCTGAAAGTACTAATTAATAATTTTCACTCAAAGATTATTTTGAAATAAAATTTTAATTACCGGTAGCTTCTTTACTTTTTCTATTACAGCTTAAATTTTTTTAATATTCGTAGGTGTTAGATATTATTCTCATTTTAAATGTAATATCAAGACAAACATCTATATTTAAAAAATATTTATTGTATTTATTGATAAATGACTTAATATAAAGACCCGCAGAGGGCACCACTAAAGGAGACCTAAAGTTTAGAGATAAATTGACAAAAAGAAATGCACAAATGCTTATTTTAATAATTTTGTATGCTATATGTATTGATATTACTATAATATGCTAATAAATAATTTTTAAAAAATATAAATTATTTGAATAAATTCTTTTAAAAAGATTGTGAATGAAATTAATTTTATGGATGCAAAAAAGTTAATTTTGTCATGATTATTATTTTCACTTCCTATTTTAATATTTTTGAAATTTTATAATTTTTATTCTTTAAGAGTAATAATAATAATAATAAATATAAAAAAGCAAACAGCTGTAAAAAGTGAAAAGTCTTTAATTTCAGAAATGTTTTGATTATTAAATCAACCATTTCCAGCTTACAAGAGAATACAGATAATATTACAAAATGAAACTTAACATTCATTCTAAAGTTTAAAATTTAAACTATTCATATGCTATGATTTGAGTACAAAGCTGTGCTAAACTTTATTCAATGAAAATGTTTAGATAAAAACAATCTATTTTGTTTATATTAAAGAAATTTTAAAACAATATATACAGAGTGTATCTTACCACCTGTACCACCCTTTTTTCTCAGAAATGCAATGAAATAAGAAGTAGGGAGAAAAATTTTGATAACCAAAGTATACCTGGAGAATTGAATGGTTATGATAAAAGTTTTGTGGGCAGAAGTAGGGGCACAAGAAGTCAACTTTGAAATCTCAAATGAAAACGTAATAGCATAAGCATACGTTTTCATTTAATTTATAAATATATTTTAAAAACAATTTCAAATATTTTTAAACATGAAATGTTTTCATTTTAAAATGAAATCATTATTTATATTATATTTCCATCACATTCTGTTATAATTTTATGAATATAATATAATTTCTCTGCCTCTGGCAAATGTGATCAGAAGTTGTTTTCAGAATGATCTATATTTATTATTTGTTATGTTATGTCGTATGATGATGGCTTTCCCCATAGACTGCTCTAAAACTATATCCTTGTAATCTTTGTTCTTTTTGTCATAAAGACAAAGATATTTCCTTATGTCTTTGATAAACATCTTAGTATTTACAGCAGACTATCATCACTTACTTTCCATCATGTTTTAAACATATATGACATCATATGTAAACAATGCTATGATTGATTGTAGTTAGGCAGAAACTTTGAGCACAATGAGCTATGCTAATAACAATTTTCTGTTTTGTTTCTGCCTAGATATGCATTAAGTTTTCTGTTTTTTGTCTCTCTGCTATTCTGTGCAGAAAAGTTTTGGTGTGTTCTAGGCGTTAAAAAATTTATATGTTAAGTCATTGGATTTTAAGTTCACTTAATGTCATTTCAATTAAGACCATTATTTTCAGGAATCTAATCCCAACATTAAATAAGAACCTACTGTATAATATATTCTGTTACAATAACAGCATATAATTCGTCATATAATTTTGATTTCAGTTATAATTTTATTTCAGTGTTATGCAAAAATGCACAAAAATGATTGCAAGTGTAAGAATGAAGCTGTTAGCTGATCTCAAGAGAAGGAAAATAATTTGCTACAGAGACTAATAGTTTTCTAGAATAGCATTTCTTAATCTTGCATTACAGCGTTACTGATTAACAGTTACCTAGAGTCACATCTTGTCTCATATCATTGCTTCCAAATGTGAAGATACAAGATAGCAGATAGAAATGGAAGTAATGTGCCAGCTGGCCATTTTGAATTCATTATTGCTGTATGTGAATTTATCTGTTTTCATTATTTCATTATAAAAATCATCTTCATTCCTGGCTTTGCCTGGGACATGATTCATTTATATACTGGGTGGAAGAAAAGTCTGTACTCCTCCAAATAACTTGATAACTATCATAAATTTCAAAAATCTGTTAATGCTAACAAATAGAAAGTCATGGATGAGCTACCTAATGGTGACCTTTAAATGAACTGATTATGCAAATGAGGACAGTTAGAAATCCTATCTCATAAACTGTAATGGATAAAGAAAAATTTCCAATTAGAAACTTGTTCAGCATTCAGTTCTGGTCAATCTAAAAAACTTCATCAAAATCATATGAATAGTTCGTTCAAAAATGAAACAAAAATATTTTTACTGCAAGAGTTGACACTTATTTCTGACTTGTAAGTAACAAACCAGCACCAAAGCATAACACCCCAAATCAATAAATTGAAAATACAGAGTCTAATCAATAAGCAAAAGCTAATTAAAAAATTGCTCAAAACGCAAAGAATATCAAGTTGTATACTGCTAAACGTTAAAAATCATAAATACTTGTCTTAGAACTGTGGATATTTTGTGATTGCTCAAAATGTCTTCTACCAGCATCCAAGTACAGCATGATGTTGGATGGAGTTCCTCACAGCCTTTAAAGTATCACTAGAAATCTCTGCATAAACAGTAATGATGTGATCTTAAAGATTCTACTGTTATTATGCAAGAATGAAAGTTATTGTGGCTTTATCAATTGCTGTTTATGGGCAAACTGATCTTGTGCGATTCAAGGAATTGATATATGATAGATCTAAATGTGTTTCATTTTTTGAGTAAACTATTCACATGATTTTGATGACTTTTTTTAGTGTAACAAATCAATGATTCTTCAGTAATAAACTCATAATTTGAATCTGAAGAATATGAATTTTATGCAGGTTATAATTGCAATACTGTATATTTACTGACAGTAATATTTGGGAATATGAATTGCAAAAATATATTTATTGCTATTTTAATTTTTATTAAAAGTATATCATATGAAGTTTGGGACAAATAACATATATTTTAAGATTTAATTATATCCTACACATGAAAAAATTAATTTATATGTCATTTAATGTAATTTTTAGCCAATTAAAGCATTCATTATTGGGATTCAACATAATCACCATTATTTGATATAGAATCCAATTTGATTCTATTAATACTTTCACTATTATTATTGGGTGACTCACTAATTTCATTCAAAACTCAAGCTTCTTAAATCTGCCAAAGAATATAGTTTAGATAAATAAACTTCAATGGTTTATTAAACTCTTGCTTTGCTGTGGTAGGATTTATCAACCCAGCCAATGAATTTTGTTGTCTCTCATTTAAAAGATTATAACTAGAATGAGAAGCTCCAACTGTTTCTTTTGTATTGTCATATTATATTAGTCTTTATATAAAACTTAAATTGGTATACAGTTCTTGAAAAGTGCAAATGTTATTTCGCTTAGCTAAGTTTTCATGTATTCTACCATAGCATTAGGATTTCTAGCATAGAATATTGAAGGTAAGTTGGACTCTATATTTATATTATTTTAATACAGATTTTTTAAATTTTGATAATTTAATTAATTATTGCTAAATAATAATAAATATATTTTTGTGTAATTTGTTCAAAGGCCTTTATTATTATTATTATTTTATTATAGACAGCTTTTGAGGTCAAATGTTGAGGTAAATTGAGTTTTACATTTTTATGATCCTAATTTAGAATAATAATTAAAATATATATTATATAAAAATATATTTATTGTTATAATAGATAAATTACAAGATGGAATAAAAGCATTTGTGAAAGAAGAAATAAATCATTGAAAACTATAAAAATGAAGATCAAT
This sequence comes from Androctonus mauritanicus, assembly GCA_011317285.2. Taxonomy (NCBI): domain Eukaryota; kingdom Metazoa; phylum Arthropoda; class Arachnida; order Scorpiones; family Buthidae; genus Androctonus; species Androctonus mauritanicus. The sequence goes on along the minus strand of WUQG02421541.1, from coordinate 6,214 downwards.
AGTAGCACTGAAATTAGTAACACTTAGAAATGGTGGTAAATTCTAGAATTTAACATATTGGGAAACATAGCATTAAATTGTTTCATCTTTTATTGAGTTTTTTTTTTTTTCTGGAAGAGTTTTTATAATTAAAAAGAAAATTCAAAGATCTTGTTAGCAGAAAAACATTTTCAGTCATTATCAGTTCCATACAAAAATAAATTTCTTAAATAGAAAAAACAATATTCCATAATATCTACAAAATAATTCATAGCACTATTCAAAACATTTCAGAAAATATCTTAACTAAATTACATACATATATTTTCCGAAATGTTTTTGAAACTTAGGAACAGTGTTCCCAAGGCAACAAAAAATTGTCCAGCAGTTAATATGTTCTATCTTCGTTTGTTCCATGATCTTAGAACATTTTGAAATCATTGTAGCCGAGTACCACCAAAAACATTTGCATTTGTTTAATAAAGGAATGCTATTTGAACTCAAACTGCCGAGTAATGCTGCGAATTCTTTTGTAGATATTATACTAGAGTTAGGCAGTGATTATTAATTATGGATGAACAATATTCCAGAATGATATTGACATTATAAAAAATTTTTAAATAGTTAACACATTAATACTCAGCTTGATGCAACAACATCAAATTTAGATAATCACAACAGATTAGCATTTATGATGTTTTTCAGTTTGTTTGTTGTTTACATAAATTAATCTTGTTATTTCTGGGTTTAAAAAAGTTTTTGGTTTTTATTCTTAAAAATCAGGAGGATTTATTTCATGTAATAGAGTAGAAATGAATCTTGTATTATATTTCATAAATTTGTAATTAATTATCAGAAAGCAAATATTAGTGATTATTCTATACTATATTAAGAAAAAGTAAAGAATTCTGTAATAATTAAAAATTTTTAAATACTTTATTATAATTGCAAGTAATCATATTTTACTAGGAATGTAATAAATCCTACAGAATAATATTTATTAAATTCATATTAAATTAAATTTTATAAAAATTTCACACATTTTAAAATATTGTATTGTTTAAAAAAAAAAATTATAAAATGTCAAATTTTTGATATTAGAGGGTGAAACTTGCATTAAACTATAACACACAACAGTTATGCCTTATTGTAAGTACAGAACAATCTAAAAATCATATGGGAAACTCTGAATACAGTTTTAAACAGACTTGTATGATGTATGACATTGGGCAGCAATTATATTTCTAAAACTCATATGCTACACAGGATTAGGCAGCAATATATTAAAAATTTAAACCAGGGTGTCAAACTTAGTTCTTATGGAGGCCACTTAAGGACAATAGAGTATTGAAAAGGTCACTTAAGGGATAAAATACTGTTGAGAGAGCAAAATCCTGAACATTCAAATTAGTTGTATTCTCAATTGTTTATACCTTACATCTATAGTTTTGTTTTATAAAAGATTAAAATATGGAAAAATTTTGGTGCATTATACAATTTTTAAAGAAAATAAATAAACTAAAAATTTATTTATTATTTAAATTAATGAGGTTTTACTGTATTATTCTATTTATAAATTATGATACAGATTAAATTATGTAAATTACATAATTATTAACCATGTCCTGGTGAGATATATTCAGTGTGGGACATCCTTGTTTTCTTTTCACTTATTTTCTATCTTGTGATGTAATTGGGCTGAATTTTTAAGTACTTTTCTAAAAAGTAATTATGCATCATATGATAAATATGTTTGTATATCCTATTTTTTCATCAAAAAAATTCCTGTTCCAATTTGGTGCTATAACAGCCAGTATAGAATAAATTTTTTTTTAATTTATGTCCAGCATAGATTCTAAAAATAATTTCTATTGCTTGCTTGTGGCAATTGCTTCCATGTTTACTGACATTGTCAATGAGTACAGATTTTATATTAGTCAAACTTTAATTAAATAGTTAAACAAAAATTAACTAATTATAAATGTCTATAATAAATAATTACTTAATTTAGAATAAAAATGTTGATAATCATTATTTAACTAATAAAAAATTAATTTTGTTACAAGAATTGTATGCATCAAGAAGAAGCAGCTCATCTATCTTACATTGTTTGCATATATTCTTACAAAAATATCTATTCAAAATTTTCTTTTTGTATTTTAAATTGTAAACAGATAAGCAATATAACAAAACAACAAAAAAGTTATATAATAAAAATAATTAAAGTTTATATAGTTTAAAGCTGATTATTTCTAAAAACAAGGTACTGAAACATTTTTATGCAACTACAAATAACATAAGCACCTGACCAAAATTTGAGAGATATTGAACAGAGTTACAATGATTTATATATATCCAATTGTTTTCTAAATTTCTTAAAAGAAATTGGATTGTTATTATGATTCAAAAATTTATACAAAATTTTTGTATATAAATTAAACCTTATTTACATATCATATTGTAAAAAAATTTATAAATCATAAACTGTTCATTCCTAACTTAAAATCTCTTATATTTTACATAAAATCATAATAATGTTTATGAATAACTAAAAAAAGAGCTATTAGGAATAACAATTTAAAAGATATAACTCCCTAAACAAAGCATTTAAGAAACGAGTGTTTTGTTGACATTTAGAATGATGTCAGTAACAGAGATGCATCTGACCTCTCTCTTTCTCTTCTCGGGTACATGACATTGTGATGTTTATTGCAATAGGAATGTTGTTAACTAAATAATTTAGTTGGCATGGGTAATTTTTACTATAAATTATTTGAATTTGTATTGTTTATAAAAGGAATTGTTTAAATTTGTATATATGCAATATCAAATTATATAATTAAAAATAAAAATTAAGGAATAAATATAGCAAACAATTTCTAAAAAGTTTAAGAAAGTAGATTTGTAGAAATTAAAAGAATTTTGTTGGAAATGAATAGGATACACCAAAATTAAGATATGCCATTTTAAAACATAGGATTCAAATTGACTACACATCATATCAGTTGTATATTATGATCCTGTCATCAAGTCAAGATAAAAAAAATATTTATGGCAATGAAGACTGCTGAGAGCCAAATAAGGCCTATGGACATGCATTTATTATGGCTGATTTAAATCAATACACATGCATTTCAAAAAGCTAATCAATTATGATAAAAGTATGCACAGAATTTAAATGATTTCTTGAAATCCTTCTATTCATCTTCTATAGCGTTACACAAGGATTGAAAGATGAAATGAGATCTGGAACAATCATACATGTGAAGACCTACTTCAATCTGAAAGCCATAAACATTATATTGTCTTATTGATAAAATGCATGAGACAATATGATTTTATATGAAATATTCTTCCAAGAATTTTAAGAAATTTTCTATTTTATTTAGAATTTCAGAAAAATAGAAATATTCTTGAAATTGCTTCCTAAGGTTGTTTTTAAGATCCATTTCAGTCAGAATAAGGTATGGAGTATATTGTTATTCCTTATTCTCCATCTCTGATTTCTTTTATTGCTTTGAACATTAGCCAATCATGAAATATATTATTGTATAATTACCTCAGAAATTGAATGATACTTAAAAGTTATTTATTCTAAATTTGAAATCTTTTTCACTTTCGTGTTTTTTATATAAAACAATAATTTTGAGAATCCTTCTGGTTCCAAGGTTCAGGATAAAACCCACCTAACCAATGATGAATAGTCCACAATAAACAAGTCATTTAAAAACATCACATTTTATTAGTATCCATTTTGATACAAATATTAGATAAATCTGTTAAAATTAAATATTAACTGACTTAAATCATAGTAACAAGACAATAAATACCATCAACTGGATAATACTTATATATATCTGTGTTATAGTAGCACAAATACAAAATAGAGTTGGCTGCTCCATCACTTCCCTCTAATATGCAGTTCTCGAAGAAAATTTTTATGTGCAGCCACAAGAAGTTGTTGGTGACTACGTTGATCTGAAACTTTGGGATAAAGTCACAGAATGGCAGTATTTGCTGGCAATCTGGAGGACTGAGTTCAACTACTGGTACCACACCTCTTAAATTTTTCATGATAGGTTCATTCCATTTCTTTATTCACTTTCCAGGTGAATTTCAGAGTTCAAAATGGTTTCTGTAATAACAACTATCATGTGTAACTATCAGGTTAAGTTCAAAGTACAAATCTAACTTGCTATCTATCAAATTATCCTTAAAATTATTGAAATGCTTGCCATCCCAAGCTACAAAGATATCAATTACATATTGGCAAGTCATTTTCATCTGCCTTCATAGCTTTCTAATTAGAATTTGCTCTCTGTTATATCACATTTCAAAACTCAATATTATTTATATTGAAAAGTTCTACCATTAGACTACTTTATATATAGTATATGCTATTTGTTTGCAAAACTAATTATTGAAGAATTCATATTAATGATAAAGCAGTATGATTTCTTACACACCAGATTTCTTTAATGCAAAATGTAATAATAGTTTTTCCCCCCCTCCTATTCATAAACCCTTCTTTCAAACTGCTGATGCATTTTTTTGCCCACTTCCTCTAATTTTGGAGGCTCTCTGGATGGAGTTTGATGATCCCATCCTTTTTTTGTATCTCTATCAAAAGAATTATCCATGATGTTTTCTTAAGCTGTCTATGTAATAATAGTTTTCATCTATGAAAGATGAGGGTAAAGTAATACAATTTTTAACATATTGTAACCATCTGATAAAATGAATTCATTTTAATGTAATAAATCAATATTAAGTTGAATTATATTATAGTAAAACTCAAATATCATTTTATAGATCCTTTTCCATTTGAGAATTTAGCAAATGTTTTATGTAAAGAATTTATATACTCCATGGCAGCAATTTCCCATATATTTTTGGCATCAATTAATGAGGATCTTTTATAAATAAAGGATTCTGGCTATATTTCTCAATTATACATCAAAACACTGAAGGGAGCTTTTGTGAAATTCAAAATGTTTTGATGAAGCAGGGTTACTAACCTTAATAATTCTTAAATTGGAAAGTCTTTGTTTCAATATGCTTTCACTTATTGTCTGGCATTGAATTTGAATAATCATAATGTCCTATTTAGTCATGATGATGATGATGATGATGATTCCTAGAAACCCAATATAAGATTACTTTTTTTAGCAAGATAAAATTTTATTTATTAAAAAGGGAATTTTATAAGTTAAAATCATCAAATCCATTATATTAGAATTCTATAATAGAAATAATAATGGCTGTTTGATGGCTGAAAATATTTTTCCATTAAACTCGGATACAGTCTACCTTTAAGATATAACAGAAAGAATACAGGCTAGCTCAAAATAGAGGATGATTATTTAATTGCAAAATATGTACATAATCAGAATGTTTTCAATTTAAAAAAAAAAAAAATCAATCATCAATGTAATAAACAGTTTCAATATTCAAATTTAAATTATTGTGCTTATTGAATGATATTAATGAGGCAAATATTCATCATTATTATTCTTAGAATACGAATTTAAAAACAAAATATGAAGTCATATAGATTGGATTAAATTCCATTGAATATCAGATCCAGTCAAAGGGGTATAATTTGGCCATGCTTGAATTTAAATTTGTTTTCAAATTAAGTCATTCTTATAAATTTCTATGAATGCTACTTATTCTATTTAGAAATAACAGGAATATTTACTCAGTATCACTTCAAGTCATGTGTGAAAGATATGCATACCTTAATTTAAATGTAATTTTATTAACTGTATCTGGAAAACAGTAAGATGTATTTTTGTTGATAAGTAATTAAAAATAAAACTTGTAATTAAAAAAGTTATATTTTTTATTTAAAATGCATAAGAATACTTAGATAAATTATTTATAACTAATCTTTAACTTTACTGCATATTCATATTTTATAAATTATACAAGTTATGTTGGAAACATAATAATAATTAATAGATTATTGAGATTGCATAATTAAATCAGGGAATTCAATGGAAAAATATTATCCAATTATAACATTCCACGAAAATTGGATTAATGCAAGATTGATTTGAGCAATGGAAATCAGGAAAGAGATTTAAGCAAATATAACCAATCATAAATTCATAAAGGTAGAGTGATTCTGCAGTCAGCTTGCAGAATTTTTTTCTTCTTCTTCTTATCTGTTCATATGGAGGTTATGGCCCACCTGCCTTATCCTCCGAGCTGTAACCGTCGAATGTTAAAA